>PVLD010012906.1:7804-58294 GCA_004027595.1 Dinomys branickii | reverse complement strand
AGCAAGAGAGAGCTGCAGATGGAGGTGGCTCACACGACACCACGCCCTTCTCACTCCAGCATCAAGCAGGAAGCATGAACTGAGTTACTGGGCTTCAGCTCCCACCCTGAACGCCCTCTGTGAGCACCTTGAGCCTCGGTGGCCTGCGCAATCACCACCTGTTCCTGACAGCAATGGGACGAGTCCACAGGCTTCAGGACTCACCTCAAACTACTAATACGAGCAAAAAGAGTGTCTCCATACTGCTTGCATATATGAACCTTGTATGAACCCATGGCGACCAGGTAGGCAGCAGAGAGAGAACCTCCCAGAGGAATGCCACTCAGACATAGGAATATAGCAACATGTGAAGGACAGAAAGGAAAGAGGTGGATATCCTGAACTTGAGAAGGATCTGAAATGGGAACTGAAACCCTTGGAAAGACTAAGCAAAACCTCCTCTGGAGGAGGGGATCGGAGATCTGCCATGGCGCAGTCAGAGGGAGATGAGACAGAGAGGGAGGAGGTCGTCGCTCCAAGCACACCCTTGGCCCACGCCCTCGTTTCGGCATTCGCAGCTTCAGCCTCGGAGACCCATTGCCCGGCTGCAAGCGGTGGGGAACGGTAATGCTGGAGATCAGGTGGAGGTGGGAGGAGAAGAAAGGGCCTCTGGCATCAAGGCAATGGGACAGAGCCAAAAGGGTCACAGAGGGCGCCCCGATGGGGGCGCATGCCCCACGGCTGCTCCACTCTGGGCCCCGCGGCTGCTCCGCTGAGGGCCCCGCTCAGGGCACCTCATGGACTGGACCCGCCCCCACCCATAGCACGACGACAGTGTGGAGCCAGGCGGTCCGCTGTGAACATATGTGCTTTCCCACCTCCAACTATGGCAGTTTGTATACACCCATGTATGTTACAGTGTAGTCTGAGGCAGCTATATCTCTTCCCAAGGTGAGAGTCCAAGGATATAGATAAACCCAGGAGTACAGTTATTATCACAGGGAAGATGACTGATTGAGTGGTAGGGCAACGGAGATGAGGGAGGAGAAAAATTGAATGTTCAAATGGGCCATCATCTGTGTAACTGAGTAACAAAGGTGAAGGTAACACTATGTAGGACAGCATCCAGAGCTAATTCCCTTCTATGTTCTCTATAATTCTGTATTTCCTCAATCATTTTGGTATTAACAGAAGTGAAGATAACTTTATATTATACAGCATCCAGTGCAAATTCCCTACTATCTTCTCTATAATTTGGTATTTCCTTTAATGTTTTTGTGTTAACTAATGTGAAGATAACATTATGTAATACAACATCCAGTGCTAATTCCCTACTATATTCTGTATAACTTTGTATTTTCTGTATTGTTTATGGCTTTTCCGGTTCATGTGTCTCCATTCTTTTGTCTTTAAAATAAAATTAAAAAAAAAAAACCAAATTCCACATGCGTATCCACATTAAAAAAAAAAAACCTAAAAAAATGTTAAAGGCTGGAAATGCAGCTCAGTGCAAAGGCCCTGGGTTAATCCCCAGCACACAGGGAAGAAAGAGCTAATGTGTGAACCTAGAAAGAAAACTTAGTTTGGTATCTCAAGCCTGGATTCCTAAATAGTGCACTGGTGTCCCTTGATATCCTTCCACTAGAAGGATAAAATACTTTACCTGGAGCCTATTGATAACAGAGGACACAATAAACCAGTTTTGAAGAAATTTTCTGGAGCTGCCTCAATTTCCTTGATGACTCTAGGACCTGCTAGGGTTCAAGTCCCAGACTCCTGCAGCTGAACAAGGTTAGGTGTGGACCTTGAAGTCCGCAAAGCCAAGTGGCAGGGGTTATCATCGTGTGCGCTTGCTGCCCTCTGGTGGACAGAGTCGACAGCAACAGGCAGCCTTGGAACATCCAGGTCCTCTTTCCTGCCCCTATGCAGAACAATGATGTTTCCAAACGGAAACATCACTTTGGTTTGCAGAGCACTTTCACGTGCAAACCCTAAAACTACCATGCAAGGCAGTGTGCATTCTCTCTCTTCCTCAGGTGAGGAACCTGAGGCTGGGCAGAGGCCTCTCCACAGTGAGCTTAGGGCCGAAACTGAGGGCTGTACAACCTGCACCGAGGCCCCTGCACTGCAGGCTGGGTCTGCGGGCACTGTGGGGAGGCGGCAGGACCTTCAGGTTGCAGCCTTGCAGAGGTGCTCAGGTTAAGGGGACAACCCAAGGAGGGACTGTGGGGCCTTGTAGTCTCTCTCGCCGCTCAGTCTGAGGCCACTGCTTTGGTTCTCCTACCCTCACCAGCGGCAGGATCAGCGGGTCTTGGTGTTTGATCTGCCTTGGTCTTTGATCCTCCACACTGTGAGCTAAACAAACTTCTGTTTTATGAAGTCAGTTGCCTCGGGTACTTTGCAGCAGTGCACAAAGCTAACTATTACAGGCTGGAGTTTCTGGTTCCAAAGTCCAATGAACTTGACTAATCTCTGGTTCTGGCGCTGCGGGCGAGCCCTCAACACTGGTGAACATTGCAGAGACCCAGCCACCACTGCCCCAAATGGCTCTGCAAGAGACTGGGAGTCCGCATCTTGGCAGACTTTCTAGATGAGGCTGGTGAACACAGGGCCCAAATACTTGGCTGTTGGAAATGTCTGCCTGCGCCACACAGTCTCAGAGAGTGTGTGCCTGGACACCTGCCTGACCCCTAGAGGCAGAGGGTCTGACCTCACTCTCCTTCCTGTGCTCAACCCTCTGTGCCCCTCACATGACTGGCAGCTGACATCTCCCAGTGACATGTGTCCCCTCACATCGCATACACCAGGGCAGAGTCCAACTGCTAGCTGGACAGTCAGGAGGACCTCCAAAGACAGGTGGCAGCAGATGTACACAGCACCCATGTGTGGACACACTGCCAAGCCAGGGTGTAAGCTGAGGCTGTCATTACAGAGGATGCATGGAGTGACTGCCATAGGGTGATGTCTCCCACAAAGGTGCCCCCATCCTATGTGCCAGCTCCTGGAAATCCCTGTCTTACTTTCAGATCATGGACTGGCTGCTTCACAAGAAGAGCAGAATGACTAATTTTAGCCTGAAAAATTAGCACACTCTCCCCCTGACACCATAATCCCATTTTCCTTGTAGCTAGAAATTTCAATTCTGTCAGCTGGTGGCAGGAAAAAAGCAAAGAAATGTCCCAAGCTTGAAGACATAGACATAAACGATAACACCAAGCTCAGGGACCAGAACAGAGGGGAACCCCAAATCTAGATGTCTCAGAGCCGCTGTGCTCCAGGTAAAATATAGAAAAACTATCAGCTGCCCAGAGTATTCCTCGGCCAAACTGTAACCTTTGTGACCCATCCAGCACGTAAATTGTATCACCCCCATGTCACAGACAAGGAAACTGAGGCTCAGTGCGGCTGCTGGATGGCCTGAAGTCATAGAACTGATCATAGGCGGGGCCCATATTTGAACCTGACTGTGTGGGACTCCCAAACCCATGCTCTTTCTATGACTGTAGGGCAGTAAATGCATACACACAGGGGAGACATCAAACTCTGCGTGTAAAGCAGCAGAGTCCAAGCTACGGTACCAACATTATTGCCTGCTGAGAAATGTAACTCCACCTGCACCACTTACCCTGACTGAAAATGTATCACCCTCCATGTAAAGAGCCCCTGTGCACTAGAAACTGAAGTCCAAGTTGACCCCGGATTGAAGGCTGGGTACTGGGATTACAGAGAAGGACAGGGACATTGCAGAACTCCAAGTGGGGAAAGAAGTCTGGGCTGCTTTCTAAGCAGTGACCTTTCCTCCTAGCAAATGTGCACATGCATGTGCACGCTCATATACTCTTCCATTCCAGAACCTCAGGCCTCCCTTGAGCTCTGCTGGAAGCCCAAGGTCACCCAGATTCTTCACAACTACTGTGTAGACATACACAAGCCTGTAACCCCAAGAACTACAGAGAAGAGCAGTGCATAGCTCAGTGGGGGAAAGGCCCTGCCCTCTCTCCTCTTTGGTATGAGATGCCATTTGGTACAAAGCCCAGATAGTCCCAGGACACCGCTGGAGAGATCTGAGGCTTTCTGTCTGCCCCTCCTAGGACAGGCAGGGTGGCTGCCCGCCCAGCTTCCAGTCCTCTCTCTGACCCAGCCGCAGCTGACTGTGGCCGACTGTGGTGTTCTTCTAAAACAGAACAGAGACAGGCCCAAGCCAAAGTCCCTGGTAGCTGGTCTTAGGTTTAGGGTGTCCTGTGATCCAGGTCAGCAAAGGTCATCAAAACTGCATCCTATGGAGGGAACCACTCAACAGCTATGAATGGCAGAGTGACTCAGTATCCACCTGGAATTTGGCCAAAGCCAAGCCAGGGACCCTCAGCTGTGTTTCATGGCACCTTCTCCTGCTTGCTGCTCTACAGCCAGGTTCCCCTCTGTATCCACTTCCCAGACCCATCCAGCATCTTCCTGCTGGGGTCACAAGACAACCCTAGGCATGGGCCACTGGGTCGACCCTGACACAAGGGATGCTTCCTTTAAGTCCTAAGATGATTTTCACGTACAGAGCATTTATATATAAATTTTTAGAAAGCAACACTAAGTTGGAAGTATATGTCAGATATTGGAAGAAAGTCATTGTTAGAAAATACTTGTATTTCAGTGCTCAGACTCCCAGCGTGAGGTGCAGGAAAAAATCATCAGCTCATCCCATCCACCTAATGATACATAAATTTGAATTAAGAGCAGATGATCAGAGGTCACTTCAAATAAGACATATAGGGCAAAACTGAAGAACAAGCTAAATATTAAATAAAAATCAGCACTCCAATTGTACTTGATGAGCTTTCGTGTGTAACTAGCATTCTTACATGAACGCCAGAGGGATGCTTCCATGTCGTGTGCCACAGGGAAATAGCTTTGTTGCATGAGTGTCCCTAAGCACCACTTGACAATCCCTTGTCTGGGTCCCAGCCACCACCTGCCCACAGTGTCCCATCCAACCCTTCATTTGTGCAGTGCCTTGAGGGCAGGTGCCTCCCAAACTGGAGCATAAGGTGCTGCAGCAGGACTGATGAGCTCTGCCTGGGGCACCTCCACTCCCTGCCACCCCATTCTGCCCCAGAAAACAACTGCTGCTGCGCCCACTGTCCATCGACCCCAGCGTGTGTCTCACGGGGCCCTTGGCCTCCTCCACATGCTGGGTCCAAGTCTGGCCACTCATCTACCAGTTCTGTACCCCTTGGGTTCTGCAATGTCCAAGGGAGCTGGGTAGCTTCAACCCAAAGCCTGCTGCTCCAGGTAACAAGCCAGTTACCACGGACACTGTTAATTTGGACCAGACCATGAGGCACAGCCCAAGTGGGGGTAGCCACAGCATCCAGTAGAACACGCAGACCCAGACTCAGGAGGCAGCCAGGAGGAAGCAGGGCTCATCTGCGTATCTCTTTTTTTTTTCTTTTTTTTTTTTTAATTTTAAAGACAAAAGAATGGAGACATACGAACTAGAACAAGCCATAAGCAATATCGAAAATAAAAAATTATACAGAACATAGCAGGGAATTAGCACTGGATGCTGTATTACATAATGTCATCTTCACAATAGTTAACACACAAACATTAAAGGAAATACCAAGTCATAGAGAAGATAGTAGGGAATCAGCACTGGATGCTGCATAACATAAGTCATCTTCACTTGTTAATACAAAAATGATTGAGGAAATACAAATTATAGAGAACATAGAAGGGAATTAGCTCTGGATGCTGTCCTACATAATGTTACCTTCACATGTTACTCAGTTACACAGATGATGGCCCACCTTATCATTCATGTTCTGGTGCAGCCCATCCCCCCATCGGCCTCCTAGGTCCCTATCTTTAGGGTGGGGTGGGGTGGAGACTGAACATCCAGCTGGAGCTTGGACACCTTCATCAGCTTTCAGAGAAATCAGTAGCATCCCCTTCTGGGCCAGCCACAGGTCCCTCTGGTTTTGGTGGCCCAACTGGCCCGCACCACCTTTCCAAAGCTGTCCCTGCATCCAGTCAGTAGGGATCCCTTCCCCTGCCCAGCAACAAGGTGCTTGGTCATTCATGGTAGGGCCTGGTAAACTGTCAGTCCATGCAAGGTAGCATGTGGGAATAGACTTCAGTTTTCCTGAAGGGAACAGGCACAGGGTCTCTCAAGGGGGTTCCCCACCAACACCAGATGCCTCAGTGAACCTGCCTATTGGGAACCCCCCCCCAGCCACCCCAGCCTTCAGGTCTTCTGGGCTGACTGCAGAAACCATGGTGCACAAATAAACCACCGAGCTAGAGCTGCAGCTAAATTCCTGGCCCCCTGCCAGAGTGCAGGGCAGGCTGCATGTTAGGGACAGCCCGCTTGAGTCTGTCTTTTACATCTGCTTGATACTCAAGCTGAGGCTAGCACTAGAAACCACACTGAGACTAAAAGAAGGGACTTCGATGTAAAGCCACGGCACCATCAACCGGGCATCAGCTTGGAGAGCCAAGGCAAAGCCCGCCATTTGAACTGCTTCCCTGTCTTGTGCCAAAGGAATGCAAATAGTTCTTGTGGGTGGCTGGGACAGGATGGGCTGACTTTTCCAGAAGGAGGTGGGGCTTTTATGTGGTTGTCCAACGTGCCGACAACGGGCAAGCTCAGGCCTCACCAACTCCCCCACCACAGCGGACGAGGACGGGGGCCCTGGGACAGCTGCGTGGTCAGACGATGGTGCAGCCGCAGCAGCACCGCTCAGGGTAGTCCCCCGCATACACCCGGTGGTCAGTGCCGTAGACGTAGTAGATGTAAGTCTTTCCTTGATACAAGCAGTGAACTTCCGTGAGTGGGACCAGCTCGATGGTCTGGCGCTGGGGAGATAAACATTCAAACAACAAACTTCAGTGGTCTGTCACCTGCTCCAGAATCTTCAGAGGTTCCCTGCTGCCTATGTGAAGTCCATGCTCTGGAGTTGGCATGAACTCTGGAGTTGGCTGTAGAGTCCAATCTGCCTGTCTAGATTTATGTTCCACTCTGCTCCTTCCCATAGCCTAAACTCTGGGAAAACCTGACCTCATCTTTAGCCACCATCAGCCACTACGTGTTACCAAGTAGGGTGGCAGCATCCCCAGGGAAAGCCACCAGCCAAACATGATGTCTTCCAGAGCACTAATATAAGCTGAGGAGTTCTGGGCAGCTGGCAGATAAAGTCATCTTAAACATTTTTATACTGAAACACCCACAGAGGGACTAGAGTGTGGTTTGTAAATGCCAGGTTAAATTTTTAAGATAAAACATCACCAACAAAGAAACTTCAGAGTTTGATGAGCTGTCAGGCTGTGTTCTCAGACCTCTTTCTCCCACCACAGTTCTATATTGTCCCTGATGTGGGCAGAGCTTTCTCAAGTGTTCCCTTTTGTTACGGATTCTGTCTCGAGGTCCTCCCAAAGCCACCCGCAACCACAGAGCTTCTCAAAGGTGGCTGAACCTAGAGTGTGACACTGGGACTAAATCTGCCACTGATTGGTTTGGCACCACCTAATCCCAGGAGCCTGGATAAGATAAAAGGGGCTGAAAGACGCTGTCAAATTCTTCGTTGCTTTGCTACCTTCTGCCCACCACACGCTGCTTTCCCCTGCCCTGTGCCACTCTGCCCCAGAGCCTGCCAATGGTGGGCTAAAGCCTCTGAGAACTGTGAGCTAAGCACACCTCTCCTTTTGCCTTGGGGGTCAGGCAGTTTGTCTCAGCAATGAGAGAAAAGAAACTAAGGCAAATGGGGAGGCGGAGGCCTCTGCGCTCACGGGCGCTGCCGCTTGGACGATCACCCAGCTGGGCCCGGCTCCCCCCCAAGGGCTGCACCCATTGAACGCTCAAGTCCCCCCTCTACTGCCTTTTAATGTCCCAGAGCGAGTACTCCCTCCCTCCCTCAGCACAGTCCTGGTCCTGTGCCCTGTCCCTGCCCTCGGAGCAGCTACTCCCCCTTCCTGACTCCTGCGGTGGGGATGGGTGCTGGGCACTGCCTCTGATCACCCCCACGGCTGTTTTCTTGGTGGCACTGACCCTGTACAGCTGGTGTTGGCATGTGACAGGCGCCTGATGAGGCAGGGCGAGCTTGCTTGGGCCTTCCGGTGCAGCCATCCCTGTGCCATCTGAGTGAGTTTCTCCCCTGCTATACTGTCAGATTTGGGGATCCCAAGTTTGGGGAGAGGTGGGCTGGCAGGAAGTTCACCCCCTGGGACAATCTAGGTGCCCCTGCTATGATGACTTGGAGGCCCTGGTGGAAGGGGGCCCAGCTGGGCCCCCTACGCCAGACTCTGTCTCCACAGCAGAAAGCCTCCCTGGGGCCCCTGGGGAGAGCAGGAGGGCAGGTGACCACAGGAGTGGAGGGGAGTCGTTCTACAGATACGGACACTGAAGCCCAAGGATGGAAAGAGGAGCTCAGCACCGCAAACGAAAGCCCAAGCTGGGAGGCAGGTGCTGACCTGGTAAGGAAGCCACCCCCCGAGCAGGGGCCCCAAATCCCACAGCTGGCTGGAGGATCCCTGTGAGCCTGCGCCAGCAGCTTCCAGAGTTGCTACTAAGAGGCTGGTGGCCTTGGCAGAGCACCACCACTCTCTGGGCCTCTTCTCCTTTATGCAAAATCATGGCTTCGGATCAGACCAGGGAAAGCCAGAGCAGGCCCAGCAGCCCATTCAGCGCTCTTAGCTCTTTGGGAATTCTGTTGGGAATACTGACAAATTGGAAGGTTTTGCAGACAAAGCCAGACATCAGGAGATCTGGACTCTGGGCCCTGAGCTGACACAAAGCTGAGTGGATGAGGGGCGACAGGCACAAGGAAGGGTGTGGCTCTGCACCGCCACCCTGAGACTACCTGGGCTGGTGGCAGCTAAGTGTGCAGTATCCAGATTGCATGATTTCTACCCTCCCTGCCTTGCCCCAGTTGGCCCTTAAAATTCTTAATAATGTGCCCTTCTCGCCTCTGTGAACGGGACAGCTGTGGGAGGGCGGGGGGGAGGCACACTGCAGAGGACAGGAAGAAAAGTGACTCCTTGAGCTGCAGGTGCCCAGCAGGTTGAGTCAAGTCCTTTCCAGGAGGAAGCAGCTGGCCCAGAACCACATCAGGATAGAGGAGACCCAGCATTTGGGTTTGCGAGGTTCAGGCCCAGCCACCAGGTTCCTGTCACAGAACTCTGTCACAGAGCCAAACTCCCACTCTGTGCTCCCCAGCCAGCAGCTGTGAGGTACCCCCCCCCCCGGGACTTGGGGAAGAGCAGGCACACTGCCACCTAGTGCCCATCAGAATAAACTGCCCAAGAGGGCAGTTGGCAGCAGGCAGGGCTAGGAGCAGGGAAGTGAATTCCAGGGTCTAGCCTGGCCTCTGACCTGAATCTCCAAAACTCTCCTCCCCTAACTGAATACCAAGGTGTTGAAACAGAGCCACATCCCCCCTCATACCTGCCACTGGCCTGAGGGCTGCCCTCACAGTCACACACACACTTCTGCCTCCTCCCCGCGACCCTATCCTGGCCCTGCCGCCCTTCCTCAGCCCCAGTCTCAAGAGCCTTCAGACAGAGAGCCAGACCAAGGGACAGCACCCCCACCTGGGCCTGGAAGCTCAGTGGACAGCCCCAGACCCAAGCCTCCAGGGTCAGGGCCAAGGAAGACAGGTGAGGGCCAGGTGGCCCACCAGCCTGTTGTCTCACCTGTTGCAGGATGCGGCCCTGGGAGGCCAGGGCAGCACTGTGCTC
Source organism: Dinomys branickii (assembly GCA_004027595.1). Lineage (NCBI taxonomy): Eukaryota > Metazoa > Chordata > Mammalia > Rodentia > Dinomyidae > Dinomys > Dinomys branickii. The sequence continues at coordinate 48,589 of PVLD010012906.1, read as the reverse complement.
CTCGATGCCCCTACGGGAGGCCAGGGAGATCTCCTGCAGGGGGAAGTCCACAATGGGGTACACCTGGGGGAGACAGATACAGACCACCTCGCTTTCTCAAACCTACAGCATCAGCACCCGAAGCCTGTGGCTTTGCAATCTGAACTGTGCGGCTGGAAGGGAACTCAGACTTACTCCTCCCTCACACACTGAAACCACCGTGTGCTCAGCATTCTATGTGAACTGCAGACACACTGCACCACTGATAAACCCTAGCGTTCACAGCCATTCTACATAATGTCCAAGGACAAGGGTGAATACTCCCCAGACCCTGGGTCCCCTGGGCCACACTGGGAATCCTCCCACATCAGGGTCAGGCCTGTCCTCTAGGGGTCTTCGCTGTCCTTAAAACTTCTGAACCATAGCCCCGTCCCTCCACCCTCCAGAAGCACTTCCTCAGTGTCCACCTGAGTCTCGTGCTGCTCTGGACTCTGCAGGCAGAGTGGTTCCCAGCAGGGGTGCTGCCTATCAGAGCACACTGCCCACAGCCCTGTCCAGAAGCATCAGGCTGTGGATGAGTCCTGCGTTGGGATGAGCCTGGGGCAGAGCCTAGCAGGCATGGGGCCTCCTCCTCCACAGGAGACCTTATGGTAAGGGCCCAGGCAGAAGATGGCTCTGAGAGCCGGGCAGTGTGTTTTCTCTCAACTTTGCCCCGGGAGCAAGAAGTCAGCCACAGATAGTGCATACTCAGCAGGTCCCCACTGGGATCCAAGAAAAGCGTACATATCAAAGCAGGCTTGGTGGGCTTCCAGACCTGACCCGTGAGATACCAGCTGCTTTCACTGCTGGCATGTGTCACGTCCAAGCTCCAGGGACAAGTGGGCTCGGCAGCCTGCTTCCTGCCAGCGCAGCGTGTCCCCACCTGGCTGGCCACCAACGACTGCAGCCACTACAGCTGCAGCAGAGGCGGCCCCTGCCCTCTGAGCCCTCCATACCGCCGAGTTCTCGTCCCTGAAGAGGTTTTCCCCTTTGGCTTTCCCCAGGAGCTCCCTGGGGCAGTCGAGGTGCGGCTCAGACACAAACTCAAACAGGTTGTTCCTCCTGGGAGGAGAAAGCAGAGGAGAGGTCAGCACAGGGGCTTCCGCGGTGGGTCAGGGTCAGGGTTGCAGGGCGGGGCACACAGGAGGGACAGCCTGGGTACCCTTGGCCTCTCTGAGCCTCAGTATCCCCCGTGCACGGTAGGAGAGGAAAGGAAGCTGAGTGTTCACTTCCGGGACTTCCCTGCACTTCTACAAGGGCTCAGCACGCTGCCCGGCACAAGACAAACCCTCACTGCAGAGCCATGGTGGATGGGACGTGGCAGCACACAGTGACTCTGTCCTCAGTCGGGAGCACTCAGTTGTTGGGCGCCTGCGCGCCAGTATGCAGTGACACCGTGTCCAAGCGCAGGTACATGTGTCTGCTCAGGGCCCTTGGGGTCCAACCCGTGACTACTCCCTCGCAGGACTCTTTCCTGGCTTGGCAGCTCCCCTACACCCTGAAAGCCCCACCATGTGGTTTCTGTCACATTCCAGCCCCTCCTTGAGCAGGGGCCCCAGGGCACTGACACGTACCACGTGGTAACCAGCTGCACGAAGTGCACCAGCTTCCGCTCCCCGCGGCAGGTGGCGCACGCCTTGCTCCCGCTCCCCGAGCACATGCTGCACCTGAGGGCCACAGTCAGGACTACTGAGAGCTTAGGTGGGCCGGAGGCTCTCAAAACTGAGACCTCTCCTCGGGTGGGCAGGCGGTGCTTCGGCCCTTGTCCACACCTCTGTCCTGAGGCTGCCTCTCAACCCTTCTTGGGCCTCCCTCCTGCCCTCCTGTACCCGCCCACTGGGCCTTGTTTCCCTGGCAATGACAGTCCACGCAGAGGTGAGCACCGGACTCAGGTAAAAGATCTGAGGGCCACCCCAGGGCTTGATTGGAGCATCCTTCCTTCTCTCCAGGAGGGACTACACCAGGGCCACCCCTGGTCCCTTCACCACTCCAGCCTGGATCCAAAGAGCCCTGAAGCCATGCTGGAATTCCATTGCTGGAGTTTGCTGGCACTTGACCCTGTAAATTTGTTTTTACTTAAGCCAGTTTATACTGGATCTTTTCTCTGGCACAGGAAAGAAATCTGAGTTCTCTTCCAAATAGAAGATCTTCTTCCCTCTTCCTGGAGGAAGGCTGTTATGGTTGATACATTGTGTCAACTTGGGGAGTCTAGAGGTTCAACTAAGTAACTCAGCAGTTGTAAATCTTGGGGTAAACAGGATATGCCCTTACCCTTGTGGGATGTTGTTTTATGTTAATTTGGGAAGCTTTAAAGGTTAACTGTGTGATTCAGGAGGAAGCCAGGGTGCTTACTTTGTAAACATCCTGAGCCTGTGGAAGAGGAGGGCATGGAGGTTATGTGAGAGGTACACGTCCCCTGGGTGGGGGTAGGCTGTTTACGATGTAGGAGAGAAAGAGGCTGCTTGCCTGCAATTCCACACATTTGCTGGTTGTTTGCTGCCCTGAACGGTTTGCCCTCTGCCATGTGCCACTCTGCCTCTGAAGCAGCCAAGTATGGACTGAAACCTCCACAAACTGTAAGCTAAATAAACCTTTCCTTCCTTCATTTTGGGTGTTGAATATTTTGTCTCAGCAACGAGAAAAAAGTAACCAAGACAAAGGCCCACCAAGCTTTACCAGGCAGCTTCCAGAGGAAGGCCTGAGGTGCAATAAGCCATGGGCGTGATTTACCAACCCAGCTTTGAATAGTCTCACTCTTCTTGGTTTTATTTCTCTTTAAAGATTTATAAGTACATTAAAGACAGAATTTATAAAAGACAGTGAGCAAATAAAGAACATTGTTGATTGTTTAGTCAATCAACCAACTTGCCTTGCTCCATTCAGGCCCTGCTACAGATTTATAAATGTTGATTTGCACAGCACCTGCTCTTCAGAGGCAATTCTTACCTCTCTGAGTCATTTTGGATAATCACTTCCCTGTGTAGACAGAAAGAAGCCCCCACTCTCCATAGAACCTCCTTCCTCACACCTTCCCACATACTATTTGCTTGTTCTGTGTTTGTTGTTGTTTTTGGTTTTTTGAGACAAGGTCTCAATATGTAGCCCAGACTGGCCTCAAACTCACAGCGATCATTCTGCCTCAGCCTCCTGAGTGTTGGGATTACAGGCATGCACCACCACGTTTGGCACATACTACTTCCTGAGTGCCATGTTGCCTGGGAATGCCAGGCCTGGAGAGGAGCTGAGCCCTCTGCACCAAGGCCTAGCAACACCACTGCACACAGACAGTGGAAACTAAGGTGCCAGAGAGCCAGGGCATTTCCCCTGCCGGAAGGGAACCCCCACCTGCCCCTACCTGCGCCGGCCGGAGCCCGAGCACATGGGACACCTCCGGGGTGGCCGGGCTTTGCGCTTGGCTCCGCTGCATGCTGGGCACCTCACCTGCAGACAAGCACAGCCTCAGTCCATGGGCTGAGCGGAAGCAGGGTGCCAGCCACTTCCTCTGAGCACAGGAGTCAGATGTGGGGGCTCTCAGACTCCTCGTTATGGGATCCCTGCTGCTGCTGAGGCAGCAGCCTCTCTGCCTCCCTCATCCCCAATCCCCCAGAGATTTGCCACCCAGTGTCAAGAGGTTTTGCACAGGGATCACTTTTGGAAGTAGCCCCAGAGAGGGCCTGGGTACTGCTCAGTGGAGGCAGGAGGCACCCAGAGAGGAGGAGGAGCAGAAAGACCAGAAGAGATGAACTAGGAAAGCTACCAGGACCAGATGCCAAGAGTGAGGAGACAGGAGGGAAAGGCGAAGCCAAGCGCAGAAACCCACAGCAGCACCTGAGCCGCAGTACAGGAGCACAAGGCAGGAGAAGGCAGCCCGCGAAAGAGAGCAGCGCGAGACAGGTGAGGGTGGCCGGCGGTTAGCGTGTGATCCACGGAAGGCACCAGTTAGGCAGAGCTGGGAACACTCAGAGAATGGGGTCTTTGTCCAGGAACACTCAAGGGCCCAGGAGGCTTCTGGGAAGGAGGCTGATGCCCATGCCTGGCTGAACTCAAATTCAGCCATGTTTAAGTCCTCAGAAACCTCAACACAGGACCTTATTTGGAAATAGTCTTTGCAGAAGTCATGAGTTAAGACAAGCTTGTAGGACCTCCACACACTTGGCCGGGCCCAGAGAAGGTTTAGAAGCCCCAGCTCCTATGCCTCTCAAAGCCTCCCCAGCAACAGGTGCTAGTCAAGAACAGCCTGCCAGGCCCAGGGCTTCCTGCTGGGAGCACCAGGGCTCAGTTCTCTTGGGGACCTGCACCAAGCAGGTGATCAGTGGGTGTTGGGAGATGGATGGGAAAAGGAGGAAAAAGTAAAATCGAACGGTCCAGGGGCAAGAGTCACTAGATGCACCCACTTTACAGATGAGAAACCCGCTTTCTGCAGTACAAGGGATTGAACCCCAGTTCTTGCACTTCAGCCCTTTTTATTTTTTGAGACAGGCTCTTGCTAAGTTGCTTGGGCTATGCTTGAGCTGCAGTCCTCCTGCCCCAACCTCCCAGAGTGCTAGGATTACAAGCATGCATCACTACATCCAGCTGAAACTCTCCCATTTTACAGATGGGAAAATAGAGGCCGAGAAAGGGAGGATGATTGCTTGAGGTAGTCCTATTCATTCAAGAAGACTCAGGCCCCAGCCCAGTCCTGGGTTCCTGTCCTTGCCCCACAATGGGATCTCCTCCCAGTGGCCCACAGGTGACTCACCGTGCCAGGCCCGTGGCAGCCGCTGCATTTGTACCGCCCACGCCCACAGCACTTGTGGCAGTCCTGAAAGCACAGTGCCACCTTAGATGCAGTTTTCAAGCACTCCACCCCACCAAGATGTTCCCACCTCAAACAGAAGGGCAAGTTCAGAGCCTGAACAGGAAGAAGGTATGAGAAACAAGCAGTCCTTCTGTGACTCAAAAGGACCCCGGAGGGTGTTGAGGGCAGGCTGAGGAGAGTGCATCGCCACTTCTTCCAGGCCTGGCTCTGCCTGTCCTGCATGCCAGGAAGGGGTCTCTTGGAGCCTAGACGTTGACCTGGCGTGAAGCCACCAAGTCAGACAGTGCACATCCCTTGATGCTAACATTCTTTGGAACAGAAGCCGTGTGCCCTGCGTGGCACTGGTGTGACAGCAATGCGTCTGCCACTAGAATTTAACAATCACTCAGTAAAAACAGCTTTGGAATTCTGTGTTGCCCTTTCCAAGTCTATTTCATCTTAAAACTGTGTGAAAACACAGAGTAAGACTCCCCTTCTTGAGTTAAACCCTAATGCAAAAACAAGCAGTAATTAGAGGAGAAGAGAATCTAAAGTATGAGTGAAACTCCGGGCTCCCCTCACCCTGCTGGGATTTTATCGCTAATGCATTGTGTGGGAGCAAAAAACTGCTTTCTTCTGACTCGCTAGGAAATACCAATTTTTTTTCACAGTTTTTCTGTGTCAGTTTCACCGTCAAGATACAAACTCTGTCACGAATGTCACCAAAGTCTGCTCATCCAAAGCTGGGGACAGGCTTGTGGATAGGATGGGCTTCCTGCCTCGAGAATGCCCATGCTCTAATTCAAATGGATCTTGTATGAGTCCACAGTCTGTCCAGGGTTTGGAATTAGGCTACTTATACCTGAGAAAGAACAGCTGGGTGGAGGGTTCTTTTCTGAGAATATATGAAGCAAGCAGAACCTGGAAAATCAGCTCTGAGAAGAAGGAGTATCCTATCAATCAATCACATACCTTGACCAGGGAGGAGTGAGGCACTTGGGACTTCCTGGTGTCCTCCTGGAACATCGCAGGGACCTGGACCTTGATGTCCCAGAGCTTGGGCGAGGTGCCTCTCTGTGGCCCATCGACTGAGTGGTCTGACACAGAGAGGTGACAGGGACAGGATTTTATTTCTTTACCGAATGGGCATTAGGCCAGATCCTAGGGCTGCAGAAATGGTGTGCAAGCCAGCCCGTGCCTGTAATCCCAGCACTCAAGGAAGCAGCACCATCCCAAATCTGAACCCAGCCTTGGCAACTTAGCAGTTTAGTGAGACACTATATCAAAATAAATAATAAATAAATACATAAAAGGCTCTGACTTCAATCTTCAGTAGTTAAAAAAGAAGGGAAAAGAAATGAATACAGAAGGGGGTCCTCAGATGCTGGTTAAGCGCCCAAGCTTTCAAGCTGGGCACATCTGGGTTTGACTCCAGGCAAGCTACTCAGCCTCCCTAAGCCTAATTCTCTCATCTGTACAGTAGAGACAATGGTGGCACCTACCATATAGGATGGTAGCAAAAATTGAACAGAAAAATGTATATAAAATGCTTAGCATAGGGCTGAGATGTACCCAGGGATTGGTAAACAAGAGCTGTCATCTATCACCACCACCCTCAGGCCATCCCGTCTCCTTCCTCTGTTGCGGGAGGCAGATGCAGCATATGTCACAGTTCATTGTGACGGGATGTGGTAAGTGCTCCACAGAAGAGCTCCAAAATCTCAGAGGCCTGGCCATTCCTTCTGGGTGGGGACAGCAGCACAAAAGCCTTCATAAAAAGTGACATATGCGCCAAGTCTTGCAGAATGGACTGAGTGGCTGAGCAGAGGAAGCAGAAGGACCAGGGCTTCCCACAGACTTGTGGGGCCTTAGGGAAGGGCACCTGGGGTCTAGAAACCTCAGGCATCCAGGGTTAGGTGGGAGGCAGGCAGCTGCCCAAGAACGATCTGCAGCCGGTGTCAAGGAAGCATCTCTCAGACCAGCACTGGGGAGCCTCAGTGATGAAGTCAGCCCTAACTTTCCCAGGGATGGGGAGGCCGCAGCTCCAAGTGGACAAGCATCTCAGTGCTTGTGAGTAGCTGAGCTCAGGCCTGGGATTTCCCACCAGCTCCTCCTCATCTGCTCCCAAGCTGATCTCTGAGATCTCACTTACTAGTGAAGGGTTGAAACGTCCATTCGCTTATCCTGGATTCGCTGAAGGTCTCCAGTCGGTACTACCAGGAGGAAAAACAGCGTATCTGTTACTGACCATGGTGGTGCACATCTGTAATTCCAGAACTCTGGGAGGCTGAGACAGGAAGAACGCACATTTGAGCTTAGCTTCAGCAATTTAGAAACTTAGTGAGAACCTGTTACAAAAATAAAATAATCTTTAAAGACCTGAGGATATAGCTCTGTGTAAAGATGCTGGGTTCAATCCTTAGTACTGAAGGAAAGAAAGAGAGAAAGAGAGAGGGAAGGAGGAAGGAAAGAGGGAGGGACGAAGAAACGTTGGAGACCAACTACAAAGTGGCTCTGAGCTGGATTTAGTATTAATCAGTTGGCTTTCCATGTTTACTTGTGAGCTGTCTGAAGCTTAGGCACTTTGTTTGAAGATAGGCAGTTGAATCATAGTAAGTAAACCTCTGTGAGTCCCTGGTCACCCTGAGGCCATGAAACGGTGACACCTCAAAAGACAAGATAAGGCCACAGCTGAGGATGTTTGGCTCCAACCCAAATTAACTAAAGGAGACTGCAGCTGCAGGCATCTCACTCCTGCTGTGAAGGCCTTCCTGGAGACAACATAGTTCTCCTAAATTAACATAATGTATTACTTGAAAAAGTCCTACCCAGATTCCCACCTTTTATTGAGTATCCTCCTCCTTTGTTTGTAAATCAAATAAATACGGCTGCCCAGAGAAGTCTTTGGCTAAACTCAGAGAATATTGAAGCTGTAAGAGTTAGCCCGGCCTGGAGCCCTGAAATCATTTCCATTGTCTCATTTATTTAAGCCTTCACTGACCACTCACTTAGAGATTGCGGGCCTGATCAGCCTAAATAACTAAGGGTTATTTAACCTGATAAAAGAAGAGAGAAAGAAAATCAGCACACATGCACACACACACACACACACACCCTTTATGACACAAGCTGAGGATGCCACCTGCTAGGTTTGATGAGGGAGACCCAGAGCTGCTCCCACATAATACCCAATGCTGTTTGGTGCTGCTGGCAACAGCAACTGTGGCTCTAGATCCCCTGAGCCACATGCAGGGAGCTCAGACAGCACTGGGCAGCTCACACTGGGGCAGTCTCAATTCTGCATGAACTGCTAGAGAAACGTTCTGGGAAAGAGTGCTGAAGGAGTATTTAGCGTTTGACAGACAGAAGTCACCGGGTCCACTGCTCTGAGGGCTGCCTTAGGAGGAACTGATGTGCCCAGTGTCCAGATGCTCCTTTTCAATCCTTAGGCACAGAATCTCAGATGAGGTGGGATCCTGGCCATGACTTGGCTCTTCCTAGTCCACGAGAGGAGCCAGAGCCTCAGGGAGGCCACTCATCTGACTTCTCCAAGGTCACGCAGTTCCAAGGTGACCCCTTCCTGCAGACTGCCAACAGAGCCACTACCTATGTCTGACTTCTGTGTGACTGCATGCTCACCAGAGGACAGCTGGGTCACTGATACTAGAGAGTGTGAACTCTGCAGAAGTAAACAGAAGTGCTAGTGTGGTCGGTACCAGGGGAAGATTTCCCTGGAGTGATGAGTGAACAACCCCTTGGCATGGGACACTTTGGAAAACCAGAGGAAGCTGGGTCAAGGGACACTTCAGAAAACCAGAGGGAGCTGGGTCAGTGTGCAGCAGGCTCAGGCATGGGGCTGGCAAACCTGCTCTGGAGCCTGTCTCCGCCACCTCGGACACATGTTCCTGGGTGAGTACTTTGCCTCTCCAGACTCCTGACCCTCTTCTGTAGACAGGTGGCAATATGCCCTGCATGAGGTAACAGCAGAGCTGGAAAAGACATGAATGCCACATGCTTTGCCTGAGTCTAGCACATTTGAACTTGTCCATGGTGAACCATGAGGTTTATTACTTTTGTTATTACTCAAGGCTGCAGAACACAGAGACTACAGAAGAGACTTGGCATCACCATGTCCATGTGTGCTGCCTTCACCCTGACTTCCTTCCCCCTACTCACGCACACACCCCCACCCACTCCCAACATCCGCAGCTCCCTGCCAGCCCCTTACCCTGCAGAGCATCTGCTGCCTCAGCTCCTGGATGATGAGGTCACTGGCGGCTGTACGACCATAGCAGCATTTGGAGTTCACAAAGCTGAGGAGGGCCTCCCGGGCCACCGCCTCCGTAACCACAGGGACTCTGCTGAGAGGAGCAGAGAGGCAGGGGTCTGTCCAGGAAGGGCTGTGGGCTTATGCAGGCCAAGCCCACATGGGGGAGGGGCACTGCAGCCTGGAGAGGAGAGACCTGGAGTATTGTGGTTGTGGTGGGGCCCACCACAGTCCAGTTGGGAAAGGCACATTTTGCAGAGGGAATGAGGGGCAGATGCCAGGACAAGAAGGTGGAAGTTTGTTCTAGAGGGGGGCAAAAGATTGGTAGATCAAATGTATTGTTTAGGAGGCAGCTGACGGATTGTAGAACTCAAAAACCAAACCAAACCAAACCACATGTAGAGAGGGATCAGCAGGGAAGGTGTCCTGAGTTGGCAGGAGGCAGAGACAGGTGGAATGAGGCTCCTGCCTTCAGGGAACCTGACTTGACCAGAGGAGCTAGGAGCGGTTCACAGCGCCTGAGCCCCAGCCTGAGGGCCCACTTGAGAAGAGCTGGGGCTCCTCTCTGCACCCCTTCCTTCTTCCTGGAAAAGTCCTCTCCCCTGAGATCACAGCCCCTGGTGGAGCCTTCCCACTCCACAACTCCAGGAAGAAGGAACCCTTGCCTCTCTCTGCCCTACTATCTTCAAAGCTGCTCTATCTCCTCACAGCCAAGGGCCATCCAGTCCTGCTTTGCATGCTTGGTGTCTCCACACCCACCAAGCCTGGGCGGGAGACAGCAGAGCAGGACATGGCTGTGGGCTGGAATGGCAGAGATGCATCCTCAGGGAAAGCAGGTCTTGTGCTGAGCAGTCCAGGGGGATGGCTGGGAACAGAGGGAACAACCCCTTTGTGGTAGCAGAGGAGGGTGAACCTCTTGGGATTGGACTGGGTTCAAGAGGCCAGCTCCTCCTTTTTGCACCAAGTTGGCAGGGCAGCCTGAGCTCCACACTGGCCCTCCAGGGATCTAGACCATGGGTGAGTAAACTCCTACAACAATGCGCCAGATGGTCAATATTTTAGCTTTCCTGGGCTGCGGCCTCTGTCTCACTAGTAAACTCTGCTGTTGTAGTGCAAAAGCTGTTGTAGATGAGATACAAACAACCAGTTCAACTGCATCACAGAAAAACTGCTTACAGGGATTGACTGGATTTGGCCATGGGGTGGAGTCTGTAAACCTCTGGTATCAGCCGTGGTTCTCAACTCTGGCTTTGCAGGCAACCAGCCTGAAGGACTTGGTAAAATGCAGGTTCTCGGGCCCCAACCCTACAGAATCTGGTTTGGAAGATCAAGGATGGAACTGGCATCCCCAAGGGACCCCAAGATACTGCCGGGGTTAAGACTCCCCAAAGAGGGCTATGCTGGGGTGAGAGTGAGGTCCGTGAGTGTGCACCCTGAGCCTTACCTGTGTTCCAGGATGGAGGACCAGGATGGTGGCTCTGGTAGCCTCCCCAGGGCCTCTAAAGGTGGAAAGAATGTCTGTCGACCTGGGAACCGGGCAGGAAATAAACAAGTCAGAGGCCTAGCAGCCACCCCAGGTGCAGGTGCGAGTGGGAGCAAGAAGGGAAGGCCGGCTGTAAGCGAGAAAGTGCACGTGAGGGCAGAGAAGCACACATCTGAGACAGCTCCTGTGAGAAGGATGCTGATTCTAAGACCAGTGCTGTTGGACTCTGAGATGGGCTCAGTCACCGTCAGGGACTATCCCTTCTCCCCCCACCCAGCATGGCTAGGGATTCCCTGGGTCCCAGGGGAGAGGGAGCTGCCTCAACACCTACATGTTACAGAGAAGTCCCCACACCCAGCAGAAGCCCCAGGAAAGCACTTGCAGGAGTTCCCAGTGGACTTACTGCCCCTCTGAAGAAGGTACTCGTAGCTGGACATTCTCTCCAGGAGTTCAGTGGGGGGCGCCAGAGGGCTCTCAGCCTCAAAACTGAGGTCCTCCACACCTGCAGAAAGACACAGTCCCGAGCTGTGGGAGGACTAAGGGAAGCTGAGAAGCGGGATGGATGCTCTAGAAAGCCCAGGTTAATAAGCCAGCCTCATGCTGATATCCTAGGACACAGAACACATCTGCAGGGTAGGGGACCAGCAGGTTAACACACTGATAAGGCCACAGCTGACTGGTCCCTTAGGAGACAGCTTAGTTACTTTTCTCTCATTGCTGAAACAAAATACCCAACACCCAAAATTAAGGAAGGAAAGGCTTATTTAGCTCACAGTTTGTAGAAGTTTCAGTCCATAATCAGCTGGCCCCAAGGCAGGGTGGCAGGGCACAGGGGCAACACTTCAACCTGGAGCAGCTAGCCTCATTTCCTCCTTTACATTGTATATCAGCTATCTGTTCATGCCCACACAATCTCCCTGCCCTCCTCTTCCACAAACTGAGGACGTTTTCAAAGTAAGGACTCTGGCCAGCAGCTGAATGACATAGTTGAACTTCTAAACTTCTCAAGTTGACACAATGAACAAATCCTAGAGTGGTAAGGGCATGTTCTTCTCACTCCAGGATGTAGAACTGCTGAGTTACTTAAGCCTCTAGACTGGTCAAGTTGACCCAATGTATCAACCACAACATAATGAAAGCAGCCTACCACCTCCCAGGGTGGGTATATGTAGCACTCACACCATCTCTGTGCCCTCCTCTGAGAGGCTGAGGATGTTTACAAAGTGAGGACCCTGGCCCCCTCCTGAGTCACTTAGTTAACCTTCTAAACTTCTCAAGTTGACACAATGTATCAACTATAACCAGGTCAGAAGAATGGGTCTTCCAGGTGTGTCCTTGGGAACTATCAGTAGCCCCTGGCCCGTTCCTCTGCAGCACTGTTTTGCCGCTGGGCTCTGCTGCCCAGCCCCTGTGGGTTGAGCAGGCTTTTTCCACCCTGCCCTCTGCCACAATGTTTCTGTTGTGGAACCAGCCAACCATAAACTGAACCTCCTGAACTATAAGCCACAATAAGGCTGTCCTCCCTTAAGTGGTGTCAGGATAGCTGACTAATACACCTGACCCTGCCTTTCTGGCCGCCAAGTCAGTCCAAGAAGCTGACTGTATGGGGTGGGTGGCAAAATGGTCAGTAGAAAGTGACTCAGGTCAGACACCAGTGGATCTACTCCATTTTGTAGACCTTTGTGGTGTGTCAGGGGAATGCATCTCTTTAAAGCTTCTAAATGAAATAGTATTTTACCTTTCTTTAAGTTCAGTAAAAAAAAAAAAATGAAGTCTAGAAAAGTGAGCAAGTCTTGCTCTGAGAGCAACCCAGGCTGATCTGGAAGTCAGGTGGGCAGAAAAATAAAACTCCAGAGAGGCTGAGAGCAGGGAGGGAGGAGGGGCATCACTGAGAACAGTCCCGCTCTACCTCCTCCCCAAAGCGGAGCGCTTTTGTCCTCTGACGGGGAGACAGCTGCCTCCGTCTCTGGGGTCTTTTTTCTTAGAGGCCATCTGTGGAGGATAGAGGAGAGCTGGAGATGCGGACAGTGCCTTTGCAGACAGGGACACACGTGGCAGGGACAGACAGACAGATGCTGCCTTTAGAGACAGGGACAGTTGTGGCTATGAAACAGAGTGATGTCACTGCAAAGCCTCACACTGGTGCCAGTGTGTGCTGGTGTCCCTAACCTGATGCTCCATCTGGACTTATTGAGACTTTGGTCTTCAGTGTTCTTTTGCTTCAAATGAATTTCTTAACACTCAGAGCTATTTATCAGTGAAGGACTCAGGAGTGGGCAGCCACTTGCCGTGAAGAGCCAGGTAAGAAACAGTTCAGACTCTGAAGGCCTCACAGTCTGTGTCTTCATGACTGGACATGACTGTCGTCATGTGAAGCCAGCCACAGCAGGACACAGTTGTATGGAATTTGTGAACACAAGTGGGGTTAGGTGGGACCCCTCAATTCTCCTCTATGTGCTACAGATTTGATGATCACCCGTCAAATTAGTAGCGCACACTCCCCCGGGGAGAAAAGCTAAGGGGCATCAGGAAGGTGGAGACCATTAGGGAGCCTCTCTAGGGTCTGGGCCATTGTATCCATGGCAGATACTGTCACAGTCAGAAGCCAGAGGCAGAGTGCTCAAGAAAGTGGGTCTGACCTGAGACTCAACCCAGGCTCTGTCAGTAGACAGGACATGCGCCACAACTCCTTCGGCTGTGAGCGCATGCTTCCCCCTGGTGGCCAGATCCTGGAGTGTGCGCAGCGTCTTGTCCACCTCTGGCACACATTAATGCTCAGAGAGACCTGGGGCCTGAGCAGGGTGGATTTTCCCTGCCCTGTGCTCCCCTAAACCCAGAGACAACGTGAACATCAAATGTAGGAAAAGCGACTAACACAGCGCTCTCCCTTGGGGTGGCCTGCCACCCTGCAGTCCTGAGTTCCTTGATGATACCACAGGAATATGCCACATGGCTTCTGTGTCCTCTTGAAAACCAAACAAAGGGACAGGAAGAGAGCACTTGGAAAAGTCAGAGCTCCATCCATCATCTGGGACCTGCCCTGACCTCTGGGGCAGCAGTCACATTTCTTCAGAGCTAAATTAATCCTGCCATTATGCTATGTACAAAAATAAAGGTCCAGAGGCTGACGTCATTTCCTGTGCAGATCTCAGCCAACACAACAGGGACGTCACTGGGCACTGTGACAGGGCCTCCTGTGGCGCCATTGTTCTTTGGTGTGACTGAGTTTCAGAGCAGTGGAGCCACCACACCTTAACACACAGGACACATCCCGTGAATCACAAGGGATGTGCAGGTGCCGTCTCTTATATGCATCATCACAACCAGTTATCGCAGTGCAGAGAACAACATGAAGCTCAGAGGTGTGACTTGGGGCCACAAGTTCACCTGGTTCACACACAACAGAGAAAGGAAGAGCACTTAACCTCAGATCCTTTCTCCAAGCCCAGGGACTTGGGCTACTTAGATGAAGCCCCTGCATCCCCAGGGCAGTATGCAAACATGAAATAGTTATTGAGAAACTTTGCAAAGAGAGTCAACAAAGTAATGTTTCAGTCCCTGAGATTTTTCTTCCGTTCAGAAAAGAATTTTTCTTATGCAAAAAGAGGCAATTAGTAGATGACCCTTTTGGCTTTCTTTTTTGAAAATACCGTTCCTTTTCATTCAGATGGTAAAAGCAATTTAGGACAATTACCTCTGCCTTCAGATTATTCATCCTAAAGGCACAGAAATCATGCTCCCCTGGCCCTCAGTACCATAGGACTCTGTGGGGTTTCGTTCCATAAAACACCTTGCATGGACATGTGTGCAGCCCCTTTTGAACAGGGCCCCTCCTTCCATCTGTCACCTTGACAAAAGGTGACATGCAAGGGGCATGTCAGAGTGCCAGTGCACAGAGCACCAAGTGGGTGTGCATGCAGCCATGCCCCAAATGACACTTGACAGAGACAGAAAGAAACAGCAAGTAGGGATGATTTCTGCCAGGGGCCCCGAGGAGGATGAAATGGGGAACTTTGTTAGCAGGGAGAGTTTTCATTTTGCAAGATGAAAAGAGTTCCAGAAATGAATAGCGGCAATGGTTGCACAACAAGGTCACACACCGAATTGTGTATTTACAAGGTGTGATCTGAATCTATGGTGCATGTTTAAATTTTTTAAAAGTATAACAGTAAAAAACACACGGCTGTTAGTTCCCTCAAAACCCTCCCCCTCTCTCTGAATGCACTTTTCACATGGTTCTCGCCATTTTCTGAAGCAGTTCTGGAGTTTTCTTTCCCATCTTTGTGAGATGCGATCAGAAGTGTGGTGAATACTGCTACCAAGGGCAGGCTAGTAGAACACGATGGCACAGCCGCATCCACCTCGTTCCCCAGATCCAGTACAGCGTGACTTCTGCCTCTTCCGTGAGGGAAAAATGATCATGGAGGTAAACATTGTGAATGAAGTCAGGACATGAAGGCAGTCACGACACAGCAACTAGAGATGCTCAGCAAACAAGACTTCCAAGCTGCTTCAGAAAGTGGCAGGAGTGGTGGGAGAAGGGTGTTTGAAATGAGGGGGATTAGTGGCAATGTCTCTTTTATGGTAATACCTCTTTAAAAAATTTGAAACATATTTTTATAAGACCTCATTTAAAATGATGACAGTAAAGTTATGTGTATTATATGTATTTTACCACAAATAAAAAATAACTTTAGAGAGAGATCCCAAGCCTGCCATGTGACACCAACATCAAGAGAAATGGGAAGCTGAGCTCAGTAGTACACACTTGCAATCCCACACCCAGGGAAGCTGAGGCAGGAGGATCACAAGTTCGAGACCAGCCTGAATAACTTAAGTACTTAGCAAGATCCTGTCTCAAAATAAAGTATAAAGGACTAGTGATATAGCTCAGTGTAAAGGCTCTGGGTCCAGTCTTCTCAGGGATGCCCCTGCCCCATGCAGAGCAGTGCACTCTAGGGTAAGAGCGGCCAGCTCGCGTACACCCTTGGCTGTTAAGGAGCAGGATCTGTGTAAGCTGGACTTACACAGTCCAATTTACACAGGACTCCTAGGGCTATTAAACTAGGAGTAGCCATGGTACCTAGAATCAAGGTCAAAGAGTACATGTTCCAGGGAGGGATTTGACACCTTGATTTAACATTGCATCACCCATAGCTGGGCCCCATCATTAGGAGGGTGCTGGCCGTGCTCAGAGAGACCCCTGGTCAGGGCAGCTGCAGAGGCAACCCAGCACCTGCCATGCTGTCTATTGACCTTGGAGTGCCATGTCCAGAATGTCCCTATCCAGGCCAACCTCTGAGGAAGCTTTTCTCTCTGAAGCCACTGGCAGTACAGATGCTGAAACTCAGAGGAAACAACTCTAGTGGCTGGTCAGTGACTGCTGTCAGATGAGGCGGCTGGCCACTGCCCACCTGGAGGTGGACATTTATATTCTCTAAGTTCTGCAGTGGGCTCCCTTCCTCACACCTGGAGGAGAGGTGCCCTGCTTCTGGTCCCCCCACTGGGCTTTAAGCCCTTTTCTGAACAGCCTCCACCTTCAGGGTGCTCTGCCTGGTGAGCTGAGTACCACCACAGGGCACCCAGCACACAGAAGGCCCTGCCTCACATCACAGCCAGGGCTTTCAGAATCGTGAGGGACTTAAAGCATTTATCTTGCTCTCAGCTTATAAAAAGGCACAAGACTGATACAGAAACCTCACGGGTGATCACATTTTCCATTAATAGCAGTTTGCTTTTTTTGTTGTTATTTTTTGGGGAGTTTTTTTGGGGGGAGATGTTTAGTTCAGGCTGGGCTGGAACCTGCAACATTCTTTCAGCTTCAGCCTCTCCAATGCTGGGATTCCAGGTGTGCACTCCCAAGCCTGGCTCCGTCTACTTTTTTAAGGGTCTGGGGACATAATCTGATCATATTAGGTTCTCCTTGAAAACAGCAATACACCTCCGTGCTGTCTCCCACTTCAATGTGAGAAAAAAAACAACAAAATTTAGGTTGGGCTTGTTCCAAGATTAGTATAGGTTAATTTTATGTTCTATTTCAGTTCTAAAGCCGGAAGCTTTATAATGCCAATGTTGGAGATAGCACAGGATATTGAACATGCAAAGCACCCTCAAGCTCACTGTGTCTGGTGATACTGAAGCTGTATCCATGTCACAAGCCTCCAGGGCTCCGATGCATGATGTGGGCCCCTCCACAACCCCTCAAAGCACACGCATGACATTTGGCCCTCATCCTCACTGTCCTCAAACTATGAACCTCTGACCTAAGGTCTTTTTATAAATGGGAAGATTGAGACTCTGAAAGCTGTGCGACTTACCCAAGATTGAACAGTCAACTTGAAGCAGAACCAGGACTTGAACCCTAACCTCCCGATTCCTGGTCTGAGACTTTTTCCTCCCCCACCGCCACCCCTTCCAAATTCAGGACCCAAAGTTTCCTCTTTTCAAACACAGCATAGTTCTTCCTAAAATACCATTTCCTTCTTTATGTTTTTAAGCAGTCCTCAGATTCCACTGTACTTCTGTCCTCAGGACAGGAAGGGACCACCTGGGCTTTGTCTGACTAGCAATTAACAAATGAGCAGGTTCACTGCTAAAACTAGAAAGCAACTGAAGTAAGCATCCCTCTGTTTGCCCTTACACTTGGCTGGGGGCAGGGGGCTGTCACCTAGAGAAAGGTCAGTGGCACAGTGGTCAGGGAGCAAGTGCACATGGTAGGTTTGCCTGGCTTTCTCATCAATAATGGAAGAGGAGGCTGCAGACTGCAGATCGGCTCTACCTGAGGAAGGAAGGCAGGAAGAAAGACTGTAGGTGGCTCAGGAGCTCAGAGCAGACTCGGCCCTGTGGGTTAAAGCTAGCTCTCTCTCTCCATGTGGGCTACAGAAGTGGGGACCCCACCATCCTGAGGTGCTACTTACGGTCATCTTCCCTCCGGTACCTGTCCATGGTCCAGAGATCCAGCAAGGAAGTGCTGAGTTCCCAAGGGCTGGCTGCAGGGATCTGAGGACCACACTTGCCCCTCCCACGAAGCCCATTGTTACCGGATCTGCATTCAACAGAGGCCAAGCCCCCCTCACCCCACCCAGTCCCCATCTCGGGGAGCTGGAACTCCTCCTCCCAAGAGCCTCCCTCTGGCCAGGCTCCTGTGGATGCTGCCGGTTTCCGGGGTCCTTACTGCAGTTCTGTAGGGGACATATGTGTCTTGTCCATTTTCTGGAGCTGGGATTCACAGCCTTGTCCTCTGTCCAAGTTGAAGAGTGAAGTGGCACTTCTGTGAGAGGTGGCCTCATATCACAGCGGGGTGCCCAGATGAGTTCACAGCTCCAGGGAGATGACTCCCCCAGCGAAGAGAAAAGGTGCAGGCACTCAGACTGAAGCCTCGGCGTCAACCTCTTTGTCACCTCGGAATCTTGGACTGGGGGGACTTGCTTCAAAGCTATGCAGCCCATTGTGACCAAAGCCATCCCCCAAGGCAGGATGCATGGACCACCATGGAGGCCACGCTGACCAGCCCTGTGAAACATCTGTAGGTTTGAGGGAGCTGCTAAGGATGGAGGCCAAGAATGTTGCACCACTGAGCTGCACTCCAGCCTTGCCTATAGGGGTTGCAAAGGTCTTTTCTGAGCCCTTCGAACCCTAACCTTTGGAAGTCCCTCCCTGGCCTCTGGAGGAGTCTACCAAACAGTGACCACTCAGGGCTGTGCACTGGAAGCAGAGAGCTCGTGTGCGGGTCCCCAGGACTATGTGTGCATGTATGCATGTGAGCCTGAACACGATAGGTAGAGATGACAGGAGAGGACAGAATGCTGTGGCTTAACTAAGGCAATATACTGCTATTACATACGCAGTCCTTTTGAAGCAGTAATATATGCATATAACCCCTACCTTGAAAGAAACAACCACAGGAAATTATTTACACGGTAAGCAGAAGAACTGGAGTGTTAAATACAGCTGAGTATTAAAAGGTTCAGAAATCTCGAGTCTGAAACAATGCAAAGCTTTGATCAGCCAGGAGCTGATCTTAGGAAACAAGGCAGCTGATCTACAGACGTGACAGTTTTTTACTACACACTTTTTAGGTGGAACAGTAGTTAATAAATAGCTCTTGAAATGCACAGGAGCTAAATGAACTGACTGCTAGACCTCTCTAACCTTGCTTAGGCTCTAGTACAAGAACACTACAGGCGGCAGCGTGTTTGAATGACAAAGGACAAGTATTGGATGCATTGCCACCTTGCATGTACGGTATCAGAAGGATCGAGCTTCATCAGTCATCACAGTCAGATCAGAATGAGACTAATTCTGGCTCCATGTCCAGCTCCTGTCAAGGGTGAGGGTGGGGAGAGCATCCCTAGCACCAATGTCTCCCACTCGTTCCACACCGTGCTGTTGGCAGCACAGTGCGGGCACACCGGGGCTTTTCCACCGGAGCTGGTCGTCCATGCCCCACGGCCGAGCTGCTGCACCCTTCCGCCCCTGCACCCATAGGTGCTCATGAAACATCTGCTGAGTTAACACAGCTGTCCAACAAAGGCCTGACCCACTGATTACTATCTGAGAGTCTACGTTTTCTTGGAATAGTCTACGTATTGTCATAAACTTGGTCTCTCTGTCTTAGGGTCTATCATGGCTTCAGGAATTGTTAGGACAGGGTAGAGTTGTAAATTGGGCTCCAGACAGCACGCACATGTCTGTCATTGCATGGAGCACTGGGAGAGATGCCCAAGAGAGGCTCCACAGTGGTCTCCTAGTATTTAAGGGACACTGGGGAGGAGGCGGCAGAATGCCTCTCATTCTGCTGACAGCCATGCAGATGGGGACATTGTCAACACAACACAGAAGGGGTGTCCTGGGAGCAGAGCTCCTGCTGTTGAAAGTTGAGTTGGAGACATTAAAGCACCAGCTGGATGATAAGGCTGAGTGGGCTGTGGCAGAACACAGAGGGCTGTGACATGAGACTGGATAAACAGGGCTCATAACTGCAAAGTGTACATCCTGCTGGGCCATGGGGCTTGTTCCTGATGCTGAACCCCACACACAGGGGCTGCAGGGATCATTTCCTTTGTCTCTGAGGAGCAATCTCTGCTCAGCTGTCACCCAAGGCCCCCCTACTCCGGACATTAACCTCTGCTTGTCTCCTTTTTGGGACTAAACCTGGAATCTGGTAGGTTTTGCAGTTTTTTCTCCCATTGGAGAAAGCTAAGGTGGCCACTGTGTCCATCCCCAGCTTCCTATGTAATTCACTCACATCGGCCTTAGGCTCTGGTTCCTGTCAGTGATAGGTGTTACCGAAGTTTGTCAGTAATGCGTATTTCTAGGTTCCTCCTCAGCAGAACTGATCGGGTATGTTGGAGGCAGAACTCTGTATTCTGGGTTTTTATTAACAAGTCCCCCAAGTGATTCCAACTCAGGCAGCCTACACTTTAAAGCAGCACAATTCAGCGATCTAAGCTCTTTTTTATTTATGGTTTTAGGTACTGAGGATTGAACCCAGAACCTTTGCACTGAGCTACACCTCCAGCTCTTTTTATATTTATTTTGAGATAAGGTCCGCCAAGTTTCCTAAGCTGGGCTCAGCTTACAATCCTCTTGCATCAGCCTCCCAGAGTGTAGGTATTACTGGTGTGTACCACACCCCCCCACGTTACCCTCTTATTTCCTAAAAGAGTCACCTCAAGGTGAACGCATAGAAGTATGATAATGTTACCCCTGCACTACTTTGGATTCCTTTCTCTTGAAGGGACCCTGGGCTCAGATGAGGATTTATAGCACTATGTGGAAGTGTTTTAATGGGGTCCTTTACCTGCCCACTGGGTGTGCCCTTCTCTTTGGTACTGACACAAGCAGCACTCAGAATCAGCGAGGCACTTCACAGTGATGCAGAAAAACATTTTCCAAAATGTTACCCCAGTTGGTGACAGCTTCCATTTGAACAGTCTTATGACAGTCAAGTAAAAACACATGTACTTTTATCCTGTCTCTCTTTTGTACCCACAGTACCACCCTGACCATCTGATAAACTGGTAGCATCAAGAACTCACCAGAATTTTCAATTACTCAGGTTTTAGCCCTTGGCTCTACCTGTGAGTGGGAGTGAAGGCCCAGTTCAGTCTCTGTCAAGGAGAGGACATAGTTCTATAAGTATAGATATTCCTTATTTAACAACCTGCCTGTTTAACGACTACTCAGACTTACAACTGAGGTGCAGTTTGGACTTATGACCTGCTGCTTAGACTCACAACTCCCCTGTTGCTTTTTCTTTTTGCACAATTCTGTACATCTTGTTAATAGAGCCTCAATCTTTTTGTACAGAAAGCCTTGTTTACACAGCACTTTATTTTTTGCTGATTGTACTGTATACTGTGGTTTTATCTTCCATTATATATCATGGTACTGCATGTAAATTATGTAAGTAAGAGCAAAGTCGTCAAGTTGGAGTTTACTTTGACCATGTCTTTGGTCTGAATGTTGCAATGCACATACTATATACAGTTCCTCACTTAGTGATGAACTCGTTTAACCACCTAGTCACAGGAACTATACCTGGTTTCTAAAGGAGGATGTCTGTACTTTAAAAAAAAAAACCTGGACTGGGTACTTACGTCGGTGGTAGGTACTTACTTGCCTTCTAAGTACAAGGCCTGGTTTCCGTCCTCCTCACACATGTGCATGCACGCGCGCACACACACACACACACACACACACACACACACACACAGAGGCAGATCACATGGCAGTAAGTGCACATAACGTCTCCTGCCTTGGCCATCTTTAGGGTACAGTTCAGTGGCCTAAGAACCTCCCAGAAGCCACCACTCCTTGTTTCTCTAGGTATTGACTGCTCTGGGGACCTTACATGGGGAGATCCATCAGGCATTTATACTTTCGCACCTGGTTTATTTCCGCCAGCATGGTTTCCAAAGTTCCTCCATGTTGTAGCTCATATCAGTTTCCCTCTCTGTAAGGCCAAATAATATTCCATATTAGGTATGGACCATTCATCCACTGATGGCTGCCTGGTGGCTTCCGTGTTTGGGCTGCTGTGAATAATGCTGCTATGAACGTGGTGTTCAGACGTCTCCCTGAGACCCTGGTTGGGTTTTTGGATGCAGGCCCAGAAGCAGGACAGCTGGATCCCATGGTGACTTGACGATGAAGTTTCTAAGCCCCTCTCCTTCAGTGGCTGCATCCTTTCCTGTTCCTTCCAACCGTGCACAAGGGTTCCAGTTTCTCCACATCCTCACCAACTATGCCTGTGCTCTGGTCATAGCACTTTACAGGTTATGAACTGTATTACCGCCTCCATTCACAGACATGTAGAGGGCTCTGAATTGCCCAAGATCACATAGTGAGTAGCCAGGCCAGAGTCAGGATCCCAGTGCAGTGCTATTTCTCTTTTATGAGCATAGTTCCAAATCCACCAGGGCTCACAGAGCCCTTCCCAGCACAGGCCCCTTCTATGCCTTCCTGCCTGACCACCTAATCCCAGGTCCACTCAGAGCCCCCTTGGGAGCCAAGAATGCCCAGTAAATGGCCCGTGTCTCCACAGCTGGCAGCGCTGATAACATTGTTGTTGGCTTATCTGCAGCTGGGTGGATGGAGACCAGCGGTGCCCATTGCAGAAATCCTGGGATGGAGTGGAGAAGCAAAATGGTTTTGACACAAATAAGATCATGTCCAAGTGAGGGTCCCTGGGTACCCTCGCTCTGTGGCAGTCAGGAAAACTGGCACATCCCTCAGCCAGAGTTGGGGCTGCTAACTTCCCCGAGAGAAGAGGGGCTGAGATCATGAGATGCTCCCAAATGCCACAGATGAAGGACAATGCTTCATAGATGTTATCTTGCCTTTAGATTGTTTACACCAGAATGTGTGGTTTTCTGTACAGATGAGGAAACTTTCAGGCTTGGAGAGGTTCAGTGAATTCTGCAAATTCATACTGCTCAGGTGTAGCAGAGCCAGGATCTGAGATCTATTGGCAACAAGGCCCTCATGTAGACTAATAATAGCTCTGTTCATTGTGGGGTCTTTACAAGAAAATAAAGCAAGGCATGGTTTTTGCTATCCTAGTTAAAAAATGGTTTGGCACATGCTAGGATTGACTTCACAACTAACCGAACAGAACACTATGCAGGGAAGCTGTGAAATCCTGGGCCCTTGGCCTTCAGGCAGGCCACCCTTCTACCTGCCTTTCCTGGAGAGTGACAGTGGTCTGTGCCATGTCTTCTTGACAACAGCAAAGCCACACTGCAGAGCCCTGCCCCAGCTCCAAGATGGAGTGCTCACCATGTGCTGCTCCTTCCTGCCACCACACTCTCCCCTCAGGCCTTAAGCCTGTCCTCTCTTCCCCTATCACTTTGAGACCAGTGAGATCCCTCCTGCGAATCTGTAGATCATGGTGTCTGACTTCCCACACTTCAGCTTGAGAGTCCACGGAACACAAAGCAGAATCCACAGCAGCTCCTGGATCCTCTGTCCTGACCATCCAGGGAAGAGACCCTGGCCTACCACCATCTTATAAGGGCCTGATCCCCTTCTCCTCATGGTGCTTTAGTGAGCACTGGTTGGCTGCCCTCTTGGAACCATGACAGGATTTCCCCCACCAGCAGCACTTAAAGCCACTTAACGCCCTGAGCCAAGTCCTTCTCTCAATTTCCTTGCACCCAGGAAACTGTCTTGCCCAGGTCTCCAAGAAGTTGGCTGAGGCCTACCTCATCACTGCACTGCAATGCAACGTCTCTCCCCAGCTGTCATTGCTCCCTTGCAGGACCTGACGCCAGGAGTCCCCACCTAACTTCCCACATGTGAACTCCCCAGAAGTCTTCTTTCATGCAACACTGTGCAGACCGGATCTCTCACCACAGCCACCCACCAGAGCCCCAGCCACGCAGTTCAGGAAGGGAATAGGAGACATGTTGGTCTTCACTCAGTGTCTGGGCTGGGAGAGGTAGTATGGCACCTCTTCACCCCAATCTCTGACATGAAGGTCCCTGAACTCAGCTGGTCTCATCTGTCCCCTTGGTGACCTCACTTAGCACCAAGGCCGTTCGTGCACTGAAGACCAACTGTCCCCTCAGCTTGAAATTCTGAACTGAGAGTCTTCCCTGAAGCCGGGACATCTCCATTTGAGGTCTGGCAGGCATCCCTAATGCCACATATCTGGCATGTGCTCCTGAGCTCCACCCAACTCCCTTGCTTCCTGTGCCCCGCAATGTCAGCCAGTCGTTGCTGTCTGGTTCCCATTGCAGGTGGACTGCTTTGCCCCAGGGGTGTCTGAGCCTCTGTCCCTCTTGCCTAGGTCCTGGTAGTGGTCCTGCGTGGTCTCCCAGCTGCTGGCCTTGCCCTGAAGGAACATGGGCTTAACAAACAGTTCAGATGAACAGTTGAAGACTGTAAGTCAGATGAGACCCTACTCTGGTCAACACCCTCCCTGGCTGTCATTTTGCATGATGAAAGCCGCATCCTAGACATGATCTGGGAAGGGCTCAGTGGTATCTGCACTCAGCCTCTCCACTACAGCTTCAGCACTCTTTTGCTTTTTCTTCCACCACCCCAGAAATGCCCTGACCTCAGAGCCTACATGGGCTGCCTGTCCTGGTCTTCAGAGGACCCTATTGTTGGAGACTGGGCTGTACAGGATTAAGTTGCCGAACACAGGGACCTCTGGCTATGTTGGAAAAGAGCATATGCACGGTTCTCTAAAGTCAAGATAACCACAGCTGAGGCAGCCAAGGACATGAGCTGCTGACACCTATTCCAGAGCAGCAAAGCTGCCAACCTCAGAGATTAGACAGTTCTCTTAATTGGCAAAATTTACTACTTAGAGAAGTCTTTGAACTGACTCCCAAAGTCCTACTCAGTTCCCAAGCTTGCCTCAGTCTCCCCTTTCTTTGTTTGAAAAACCAAATAAATATGGGCTGCACCACAAGTTCTTGTCTCAACCCCTGGGGAATCACAAATTACCTTAGAGTGTTTTCTGACCTTCACCCTAAACATCATACCACCTATCTTGTTTACGTAGGCCATTCACCACCCACTTATTTAGGAGACTGGGGCTAGGCTAAGACCCTGACACCCTGTAGGTCTTTGCTCAAATACTACTGCCCCAGTGAGGTTATCGGCCTCTATTTAAATCAGCTTTAATTTTTAACGAATCCATAATGCCTGTGCATGTTTGTAGGACAGTGTCACGCTTCAGTGCACAGACACAACCCATGCTGATGGAGTGAGAGCAGCTGGCACCTCCCTTCCTTTATCATTTCTTTTTGTTTGGAAAACCCACCTCCTTTCTTTTACTTAATCATGAAATAGCTTATTATATAATAGCTTGTGGTCTGTCATAATCACCTGTAACGTGGAATCTAGAACCAGGTCCTCCCACCCAGCTGTGTTCCGGTGCTTGACAGCCAAACTCCTGCTCTCCTCCCCTCCCCTTCTCAGCCCCTAGAAATCACTCTTCTCGCTTCTCCTTTAAAATCATTTTTAAAGCTTTAATTTCTTGGATTTTTATTATTTAACATCAATTTCTAAGCTTCTATATAGGAGCTTGTTTCTTTCTTTTTCTGGCTTATTTTGTTCAACATTAACTCAAGCAGTTCCATCCATCTTGCTTAAAACTGACCCCACCCTCATACCCATCAACTGAGAAATGGATAAAAAAAGATGTCGCCTTTTTATGCAATGGAATATTACTCAGCTATAAAGAAAGATAAACTAGAGGCTTTTATAGGTAAATGGATGCAACTAGAGACCATACTCCTAAGTAAAATAAGTCAGACTCACATGTGTAAACATCATATTGTCTCCCTAGTGTAAGAACCTGAAAGAGTAAATAAAATACAAAAGGTACAATTGATACTGTAAAAGGGAAGGAAACTGCTTAAAAGGACAGAACAAGTGGGATGAGGGAAAAGAGAAAAGAAAGAAGGGAAGATATATTGTATTTGCATGCACAAGATATTGTATTGTGTTGTATACACGATGTATTGTATACACAATATTGAATACAATATATTGTATTGTATACACAAGATAGCTAAGATAATTGTACTACTGATTTCTATTACTTTACTGAAAGGAACAGTTAATGTTTAATTGTTTGATCAGTCTTATATGCCAATATTTGTTTATCTGAGTAACCAATTTGAAGATACCAATATGTAATACAGCCACTGTTAACTTCCTATCACCCTGTCTGAAATCCTGTATTGCTTTTATTGTTTTTATGTTATCTTGTTTATGTCCGTGCATTTCTTAAAAACAAACAAACAAACAAACTGACCTCATCCCAACCAGCACTGCCAGGTCTCCAGCTCCCTATCCCTACTTTTGTTTTTCTTCACAGGACTCACTGACCCCCAACACATTAACTATCTTATTATTTGCTTTGTTTAATAACAGCCTCACAACTTGTAACTGAGATGTAGCCCACAGAAAATTTTTTAAAAAACAAATGCAGAGTTTTTGCCTCCTCAGCAGGCTTAACACTCTCAGCAGGATGTGGAGACCACAGGTGCTCTGTAAACACGCAGTGTGTGAATGAATGAAAACAAGCTGTCAGTGAGCAGGGCCTTCCCTTTGTCCTGGACGTCTGAGCAGTTTGCCCCAAAGATGAGCTTGGTTCCAACCATGGAACAAAAGGAAAAAAGACCACTAGTAATTCTTAAACTATAAGTTTGCTTTAGACAATACTATTTTCAAAACCAGGGATGCAGACAGTGCCTTCTTCAGGGACAGCAGGTAAGGATTTGAGCAACCTGGGGGTGATTTTGCCTTCCTGGGCTCCAGGAAGGGCCTGGTGGCAGTTCAGCTCTGTCCCAGGGTCACTGCGCTGAGGGGCATGTGTCACTGTGCTCCTTCAGATGAAACCACCGGAGCCCTTTCTGTGACTCTGGCTGCTGTCCCTGCTGGATGAGGAGCGGGCAGAAACGTTTGATTCTGGCCCCTGCAGACGTGGAGGAGGATCGGTGCCGTCACCAGCAAATCAGAGACGCCAATCCCATCAGGTGGAAGCTGTAACCAGAGGCAATTCCACCCCCTGCCCTGTCCCTCTCCTACCGTCTCTCCCCACCAGTCTCATCCAGCTGTCTCTAAAACCAATTTGGAATTTTTAAAGGCCAGTCTGTTTGGTCACTGAAATTTCCAAATTGAATGTGCTCTTTGAGGCACCACCAGCCTCAGCAAACCATGGACCTCCCAGTCTCGTGGCCTGTGTGGGGGCAGAAGTGGGGTCCAGAGGGAGTGTTCGGGTTCAGCCCCAGCTCTGCCATTGGAAGACACTCGTTAGGCACTGAGGAACCTTCCTGTTCTGCCTTCACAGTGAACTCCTGGGGAAATCGAGGTTAAGGGAAGGGATTTGACCAGGGTTCTTTGTCCACCAACTGTGACAAATATACCTCGAAGGGTCCAGATGTCAAAAGGGGTTGGGGGACAGAGCAAGGTGGGAACAGGAATGAAGAATCGGGAGTTTTTTTCCTTCATCGTCATTAAATTTTGGCTCCCTGCAGAGACCCTGGACGGGTACCAGGCTCATAAGTAAGGTCAGACACAACCACATCAAAGGGCTGAAAGCGGCAGGGGAATGACCCCTCTCTCCTCTCATGTAGGCCTACTGTCTCTGGACAGACAGCGTGCGGGAACAGCAGGTGCATTCCTGCGGTCCCTCCTTCCCCTTTCCCAGCCCAGCCCCTCCTGGCTGCCGTGCCAGCACCCCAGCCACACACACCAAAGCCACTGCCTCTTCCCGTCCACCTCCCGCCATTTCTCCTCCCGCTGTCTCCAGGCCACGGCAGCCCCCACCCTGCCCATGTCTATGCTGCTCAGATAAAGCACCCACAAGAGGCATGGTTTTGTGTCACTACAGCAGCCATCACCGCAGCCTCGCCTCTGCACTCCGCTGCCCCCAGGCTCTGGCTTTTCATCCCACTGGGCTGGAGCCCCTCCCTAGAAGAGTAAGAGAGGAAGGACTGGGGGACCGAGATCTTCAGTCTTCTGCAGGTCAGTCTGATTCAGTCTCTTTCTTCAAATCCTCCTGACTCCCTACTTCCCTAGAGAAGTCCAAATCTGCAGGCTGGCTCTACAGAGACTTTCAGCCTTAGCCCTCACGCTTTGCCCTGACCACGCCCCACCCCGTGCCTCAGACCCCCGGCCACACCACACCCCACAGGCCTCCAACGTGCACATTCAGTCACAGCTCAGAGCTTTGGTTTCTATAGTTCCTCCTACTGGGAATTTCTCCTCCTTTGTCCACTGCCCGTCAAACGTTACTCATTCTCTGGCATCTTCTCAAATTCCCCCTCCTCTGGGAAGCCTTCCTGGATTTCCCTGACTCAAGTGTTTTCTCTGCCTCCAGACCTCTCTTAATAGAGCTGTTATTTGTGGATATAAGCATAGGACTGATTCCGCTGTTGCCCTGGTTCCTCTCTGCTGAAATTGGCTACCCAAGTGGCCTTCTTGCTGCCAGAGCCAGCTTCATGGCAAACTTGATTTGGAGAAGTGTCCAGAGTAAAAACCCAAAAGGACAACCCAGAGAGAGACAAGGCTGACAATTTTGCAGGTCTAAATTAAGAAGCACAGCTGGAAATTGAGCCCATTTAACTCACAGCTGTCTATCAAGGCTGCTGGACACAGGACCCAGCCTCGGTGACAGGGAAAGGTAGGGACAGGGACAACACCTGCCTCACTTTTCCTCTTCTAGAGCTTCAACACGCTTTATTACATTTATAAAATAAATTTCCTGCTAAATCAAACATGCAAACGATGGAGTAAAAAATTAACAGCCACCCCCTTCCAGAGTTCAAATATAAATTTATACGGAGATCTGCATATACATGCACATGCACCTAGAAGTTTTTTAAAAGTGTAAATAGGCTAATACTATAAATAGTACTCAGAACTTTTTGTTAAAAGTCAACATATACTATGGATATTTTCTGAATATATATATGCTATATATATAAAACTACATATATGGAGAGTTTTTATCTTGTTAATTTTGTTACTGTTTTGGAGCAGATTTTACATTTAGTGCACACTTATCTGAAGTCGAGGCATTGGACTAGATGCCAGTAACAGATATCATTAAAATATTTCTTCATAAGCCTTTAAATTTATTGATAATCAAAATTCATATTCCTTTGTAGGAATGTACTGTGATGTATTTAACTGGTCTCCTCTTGATGCACCCACAAACTGTTTCCTACCTTTTCAAATCAGTGCTGTAATTTTTAAAACTCCTTATGCATATGCCCGAACATGTGTGGGCCCCCATAGGGTGCATTAGCAGAACTGGAACTGTGGCCCATCGGCCTTGGGTTCTTTAGCTTGACTCAGATGGAAACCAGTGGGGTGCAGCTCCCCTAACAGTCCAGATGCCACAGATGACAGCAGGTAATGCTGGGTGCCAACTGCTGCTGGTCGCTGTCACTGCTGGCTGTCACTGCCCGAGGCAGGCTTGTGCCAGACGCCGCAGGTCAACTCTGCCCAGTGCTGGTCTCTGCTGCTGGCCGTTATTGGCTGTTGGTCACTAGAGCTCTTTGGTGTTAACAGCTCTGACTGCTTACAGTTCTTTCTTTAGAAACTGACCACTCTGTGCATGCGACTCAGGATAAAACGCCCAGGTAAATTTATAGAACTTTTGGAGCCCCCATCACCTAAGAAACGAATCAAGAGCTAACTGACAGGAGCACTAAGGCAAGCACCAAGGCCTTTATTTTAACAGGGCCTGTGCTTGGGGCAGGGGTCAGCTCACTGGAGATAGGGAGCCCTTCCAGACTAAGCCTGCATGCAGAGTGCCTGGAGCACAGCTTATACAGCAGCTGGCAGGCCAGCGACATGTTGGGCATGCAAATAAAGGCCCCAGATCCCCCCTTCCTGGTTGCAGCCACTGCAGGGGAACCCTCCTTTCTTCACAAAGGGCACTGTGCCCTCTGCAGAGGCTGGGGTTGGGGAGGGTACCACGCTGTCTGCCCGGCTACACTCCTGTTGGGGTGGAGAGTGGTGGTCTCATAGGTAGGGAGGACGTGGAAGCAAACCGTCCCAGTCCTCTGGGCTTCAAGGGGGAGCAAAGGGAAGCCAGGGGAGGGGCAGACAACTGCTGGTCCTTCCACCTCCATCCCCACCAGCTGGTATAGAGTGAGAGTCAAACATTTCTCATGTATGACCTAACTTTACACACAGAGGCTCCTTTCAGGGCAAAGTAGGAACGCTGCAGGGCCCTGGTGAGGAGCCTCCCCCAGATCACACCCCAGTGCCACAGAGTAGGTACAGAGACCATGCCAGCAGCACAAGGCCCTGACTGACTGTCCCTGCCCTGGGAGTCCACATACTTCTCTCTGCTTCATTTCATTGGGAATACTGACTTGGAATTAGATACACACACACACACACATACACACACACACACACACACACACACACACACACACACACACACTTAGACTCCAAAGCACAGCTCAGACCAAGTTCTGATCAACATCACCAAACTGACAGCAAGAAAAGATTACACTTTAGTCCCTCTGTTTTCAGCAAACCAAACAGCCTAATAACTCAGCCTCATTACCATTCTGCATATTTTGCTGAGATGCTCAAGGGCTTCGGAAGAGAAGACCCCATCTCTGGTTGAGGTGGAAGGAAGAGACAGACAGGCATGGATCATGATGTCAGAAGCCCAGTCTGCAGTTTCTTTCCAAGTTTAGGATGGTGCTGGTGAACTTTCCCACTGTTTTATCTTCCCCTTGCACGACTGTGGAACAAGGGAAATCAAATTTCAAAGAATATTATTCAGACTGAATATAAGCTTCTGTTACTATGAGAACAAGGTTGTTTGTTGTCACTATTATTGTTTTTAATAATTTGTTACCCACTTTCACAATGACCAAGGAACTAAGATGTTAAGAGAGAGAGAGAGACCAAGTTTGCACAAATCTTGAACTGAGCACAAGACTCCAAAGTCCTGATATTCAAGCTCAAATTTGAGAAACTCGTATTGCTGGGAATATACCCTCTCCTCTTAGTTCATTTCCTACTAAACAGCTAATCTCCCCAGTAGCAAATTCAGCAGAAAAGCAAACAAAAGGCCTGTCCGGGACACACTTTCCTGCTTATTTCTAGAACATAAGGTCAGGGAGCCAGGCACCTTGCTACTCCCTTCTGCCTGGCCACCGAGGCCTTGTCCCACAACCATCCTCTCTCTTTGGGGCCATGTCAATCCCCAGGCCTGCCTGGCATCTCCCTATCTTCACTGGAGGAGTGAGGCAAAAACTCCCAAGGGATGGAGAAGTCCCAGGAGCGGTGGGGCAGTGTGTTCAGGCTGCCGGCCAGAGAAGTATCCTTGGGAACCTGAGTGGGGTGAGTGGGTGGAGAATGGTCAAGTCCCTGGCAGTCTTGCTGGCCTCTTCCACCAAAAGCAACAGATGAGTTGGTATCTGAATTTTAAACACAATCCATGTCCTGTTCTCTCCTCCAGGATTCAGTTTCTTTGCTTGTGAAGTGAGACTTGGGTTCAGGCCAGGGAAGGGGGAACTCCAAGAATCCCTACCCGAGCCAGTCCCAGGAAAATGTATTTTCTACAGACCAGAGGCTGGACAGAAAGGAAAGACTGACCTAGCTGAGTTTGTGTCAGCATGCACTCAGCGCACAAATGGCACAGGCTGTTTGGTTGAGTGAGCTAGACCTCAGACTTCCAGCCCCCTGGGCAGCACCAGACAGAGAGAGCAAAGCGGCCTTCTTGTGAGCCCAAAGCGGGCAATGTGGTGGGGAGCAAGGGAGGTGTGGTCCCTGCCCAAGGGGATCTCACCGTGATAGAAAGGAGGAAAGGGCCTTGAGCAGCAGACACCTCTCATTTAGTTCTCACCACAGCCCTGGGAAATAAGAATTATTTTTACCCTCATCCTCTAGGTGAGGAAGCTGAGGCACAAAGGAGGGAAGCGACCTGACCAGGCTCCTATAGCTGCGTAGTTGTGGAGCAGTGAGAGAACATGGAGCTCTCTGGCTCCTACAAGTTATCTGTCTCCTGTTTCATAGGAGTTACCACCCTCCACCTTTTAAATCTCTTCTCCACGGTGGTGTGTGTCTAATGTGTCTCCACATCCCTAACATTGCAGTCAGAAGTATGTATTGGGTTGGTACATGATGGGTGGTGGATGAATGGATAAATGGGTAGGTGATTGGGTGGGTGGATGGGTGGATTGATGATCAATTCTACAGGCAGTAGGAAGTCGCTGAGGATTTGAGAGAAGCTGAATGACACAAAATTGGGTGAAGAAGCACAGGATCAGGACCCCTTTCAAGCAGCTTTCCATGCACTGAGAAGGCAGGACATGGTCGTGTGAAGTGTCTCTAACCCCGAAAGGCCACTTCCACTGAGGTGCCCCACAGTCACAGACAGTGGGTGTGATGGAGCCTGAGGGGAAGGACCCCCCTCTGGTCTTGGCAGGGAAGAGGTCAGGGAAGAGGCCTGGGGCCGGATGGCAAGGGTTAGATGGATGGGGTGGGAGTACCAAGGACCCCACTATCCCTGTGACAGGCTACTGAAAGGATAGTATGGAAGAAGGAAGGGAGAGAAATGAAGGAAGGAGGGAAGGAAGGAAGGAAGGAAGGAAGGAAGGAAGGAAGGAAGGAAGGAAGGAAAGTCTCCATTGAGGTAACCCATGGAGGATTCTTCTCTGCAGGTTCTGGGTACCCCAGCCTCCTTTCTCACTGGAGAATCCTGTGGAATGACTCCCTTGCCCTTAGGCCCCCAAGTCTCTTCCCAGCCCCTGTGCTTTCACAGAGGGTCATGACCGGAAGCAAACACCCTGCTCTAGGTCAAGGGCGAGACCAGGCTTAGGCTCCCCATCACCCATCCATCTCATCCCCCTGTTGCAGCTGCAGCGAAGGGGCAGAAAGAGCATTCACTTTGCAGTGAACAGACCCAGGGCCAACCTGCTTCCTGGCTGGGCAACCCCGGGCAAGTCCCTTCCTCTCTCTGCAGCAGAAGACCAGGCTATACTTTGTGGGAAAGTCATGGGGTAAAAGACAGAGCGCAGAACACAGCAAAGATGGACAGTGCCTGGTATGAATGGGCTCAGTCAGGGCGATCGTTACTTCTGGTTGGTTACTTTTATTCCTATAATATGAGGTGGAAAACTAAGCCCTGACTGCTTCTTGCTTAACCCCTTTGGAGCTCTCCGAGTGAGACTCTGGTCTCCTGTCCCCACCTGGGGAGAAGCGGGCTTCAGGGCTGTGAGCAACCTTAGCGGGCTGGGTGGGGCCAGTCCTCAGGGAGTCTCCCGCATTCTTGGGCTCCCTGTGGTAAAAATAGTTTTGCTTTGTTTGGCTGGATGGCTTACTCACTCCCTGGCCTGGCACAGTGCCCCCTTGACGGGCAGATGCCAGACTATTTCAGGCCACAAAAACAAGCCCCCGCCAGGCTCCAGAGAGCAGTGCATGCACCCCACTATCGCATGCTCTCAGGCCAGAAAAAAAAATAAAGGAAAAGAGGCTGTGGCTGCTTCAGACCTTCTCTTACTGCAGTCACAGCTGCCAACACTCTACACAGGCCTCTCAAATGTCACATTCCTCAGACAAAGCAAAACACAAAGAGGCTGGAGTGGCCATGGTAACAGTAGTAGTAGTAGTAATAATAAAGCCCTCACCACGCCCAGAACATTCTCAGAGGCTTGTTATTTTCCTTTGCTCGTCTGTTCACAGCAGCGCCAAGAGGTCCGCATCACAAACTCTATTTTCTAGAGAAGAAAACTGAGGCTCAGAGAGGTGACCTAACCTTCCCTAGGTCACACAGTTAAAAATCAGCAAGGCTGGATGCAAGCCCAGGTTGGCCTGACTGAAATCCAAGCTTTGTCCTCCAGTGAATTCTCCCGATGCCTTATTATAAGAAAGCCTGGATGTCTACCTGCTTTTCTTTGTTTTGTTTCAAGTAAGATGGGTCATCTCGGAGGAGAAGGTGCCCTGTCTCCTGCCTCCTCTCTCCTCTCTGACAGAAACCACATGCGGCGTTCGGGCTGCATGCCGCCCTTGCTCTGCCTTGCCGTGCCCATCTGGGTGCGCAGGCCACGTTCCCTCTTTGACTCCGCCCCACCTGGCTCCACCCTGCCCCCCACACCTGGTAGCTCTCTCTAACCTTGGTCCTGTCAGATCCCCAGCCCCCACCCACTATCTGGGAACAGAGGGTCACCTCCTGGGCAGAGGGCCCGGTGGATTAGACACTTTGCAGATTCCCACTATGCCTTCCTGGAGGGACTGTCTAGAGGGCAAGGGCTTTGTTTCGGCCTCCACGTGTGCATTCAGATCTTTCCCCATCCGCAGTCTGGGGGCAGAGGTTCAATACCAACCCTGTATCCAGGCAGCACCCATCCAGCCGTTCACATAGGTATTGGTCCATCCAGAGAAGGTCTGTTGTCTGCAGTGTAAGAGACTGGAAGTTCATCAGACACCCACCCCGTCAGAGAGGAGAGAGAAAAGGATGAAGGAATTAAAAAACAGCTAGGGAAAGCTATGGGAGGAATGGTGCAGGGATCACAGGAGTCCCTCTAGGGAAGGAGACGCCTGAGCTGGATCTTGAAGGGAGAATGGAGGCTAACTAGATGCCCCTAGGTGGCCATTTCTTAGACAGCAAGGACAGCGGCTCATTGGGTTCATGCAGGAAGCATCTGTTCTTATGGGGAGAGTCATACCTACAGGCGTGATGGGGGACTCACAGGCCAGTGTGGGACCTGGCTAACCCGGTGGAGTGTTACTCCTAGGCATGAAGGGATGAGGGGGGCAATTTATAGTGATCTAGAAGGAGAGGTCTGGGGAGGAGCCCCTTGCAGGGGCAGTGACTTTCTGCCAAAGGACACTGGGGCCCAAGGCAAGCTCTAAGCAGGGAGTCAAGAGGCTCAGTACCCAGACCTCACTCTCCTCCCATCAGCCAGCCCAGCCAGAGCCAGGTCAGGTTACAAAGCAGGGATGGGAAGAGTGAAGGGTAATGGGATTGGGGGGGGCTTCCAGCTCAGCTAGCTTTCACCCTCATGCACACTGTGCTCCAAAACTACCTTGGGCTTCAAGTCTCTGTGCCTTTGCTTATTTGTTCTCTCTGTCTGGAGTTCTCTTGCCCATCCTCCTAGCCCATCGAACTCCTGTGCCTGTGTGGCCACAGGAAGACTGCCTTTCCCTCAGCAGCTCGGAAAACATTCATCTCTTCATACTGTAACAGAAAATGCCCCCTCCCCCAGCCAGTCTACTTCAGTTTCTTAGTTGCCCAGGTAATAGTTCCTGTTCCAGTTCCTGTTGCTTCTGTCTCTCAGAAACAGCTGCTCACTGTGATGGTCGCCCCCTACTCCAGTCTCTGAGAAATTTCAGGGTGGAGCCATGGCTGACGCACCTTCCAAACCCTAATCTTCTGCCTCTTTTAAGTCAGAAACCCTGAATCTGTCAAAAAATATAAAGGGGCTGAGATTTTATATGACTTGCAAGCTAAAAAGTATCCTGCCAGTTTTGTGGGTTCTGACAGAAGACACAAGACTCCTGGATCAGAAATATTGTTATGACTCCCAGCAACAACCACAGTCAGGTGATTAACGCATGTGAGAGTTAACTGTTGTCAATTTGAGTAAGAAATGCCCAACTGATGAGATTAGCACAGTTCTGGGTGTGGCTGAAGGGATTCACTGAAGACAGAAGACCCACCCTGGGTGTGAGTGGCACCAGCTGAAAGGCCTGGAGGGAAAAAGAGGAACTGTTTTAGTTTCTTTTCTCATTGCCAAGACAAGATGCTTGACACCCAAAGTTAAGGAGAAAAGTTTTATTTGGCTCACAGTTTGTAGAGGTTTCTAGTCCATAGCCAGCTGGCTCCAAGGCAGGGTGATGTGGAAGTGGGGCATCGCAGAGGAGACACAGTTCTTCGAGCAGCAGGCAGAAGCCAGGAAACAGCAGCAGCAGCCTGCTTTCCCTCTCTCCCTTTATATCTCACCCAAACTATAAACTTAGTGATGGGTGCCACCCGCACCGAGGACTATGCTAATACTCCACAACCAGAACTATGCTAATTCCTATTGGTGGACTCATGTACACCTCTAATCCCAGGGTCACGCAGCCTAGATCCAGCCAGCTCCTAAAGCCCAGCCATGAGTGCGTGAGATTTGGGGGAGGGGATCTGGATACAAGCCGTAACAGAAACAAAGAATGAAGTCTTGTTTCGGTTTCTTCAGAGAAGTCCCAGTCTTCGCCTCAGCCTTGGACGCCCATTTCCTGGCATAGACCGCTCAGCCTTTCAGGGCAGACCCTTCGGCCTCCTGAGGTGCACCTCCAGAGCACTCTACAATAGACTGCGGGCCTTCGACCTTTGACTGGACCCTTCGTATCTCTAGGGTAGAGACAGCTCTTTATG
Organism: Dinomys branickii; assembly: GCA_004027595.1. Classification (NCBI taxonomy): domain Eukaryota; kingdom Metazoa; phylum Chordata; class Mammalia; order Rodentia; family Dinomyidae; genus Dinomys; species Dinomys branickii. The sequence goes on along the minus strand of PVLD010012906.1, from coordinate 12,678 downwards.
CTCTCCCACACCTCGCTCTGCAGGTGGCCACTGTAAGCCCACCTTGTAAATCCTTATATATTTACATATCTTATATTAAATCTGTTTCTCTAGGGAGGGTACGCACTGTTACAGCACATTTGCACCAGTTCCCACAAGGCCACATGAAGAGGGCCAGGCAGTACTACATGTCCCAGAGCTTCCTTACTGGACAGCAGTGCTGCGCCTCTGGACGCTTCTAGGCATGGGTTGTCTCACGTTTAGAAGAGCACATCTGTCCTTGATTCCAGCAGGAGGCTCAGTCTTTCACAAGGGTATTCGCAATGCAAAGACAGCCCAGAACAAAGAGCAGGCGGTGTCTTTGCTTACAAGAAATGTGAAAAGTGAGAGGCTCCTGGGGGGTCTGACCCCTAAAAGAGCTTGGTGGGTGACTGCTGAGGGAGGGAGCATGACCTCTACCTGAACAGAGTGGGTGTGGCCAGAGATGAAATGCACCGCCTCTGACCCCAAGCATCCCTGCTAAGTATGTAGCCAGAGTCCTGGCGTGGTCCCTCCTGAGCCGGGCTGCTGCAAACCACAGCAGTAACATCATGCCCGTCTGTAAAGGGGGCACAGCAACAAGGCTGATGCACAAGGAACACGGTTGCTGAGAAGACTTCGGTGGGGGTGCGGTGACCCCACTAAAGAAAGCAGGAGAGAAAGGAAGAAAGAGGGCAGAACAGACGTACAGAAGAGAGGAAGGCCTGGCTCCTCTCTGGCACAGGGACCAGAATCAGCTGCAAAAGGCCATCAGCTACTCAGTGCCTGGGCCACCAAGGCACACGCAGTTTCTGTACCGTTATCTTGGTCCCCATCTCAAGCCACAGGCAGGACATAATGACAACACGTGGCTAGGATGGCCCAGACTCCAGTGGTATAAGTGATTACCCACTAAAAGCTGCGACGGATGAGTCATTCTGGATTCCTTCCAAATGCAAACCAAGCACCAAGGTCTACTCAGGCCAGTGTCTCTGCTGAGGTTTAGAGAGAGATGTGCTCTCTTCAGACCCATTTCATGGGCCGATTGGGGCTGGGGATATAACAGTGGAATAAGCATCTGTCTGGCAAGTGCAAGGTCTTGAGTTCAATCCCCAGTACTGCAAAAATAAGTAAATAAATAAATAAATAAAATAAAATCATGGACTGATCATCAGAAGGCCATAGCAGCAATAGCAGGAGGAACCCTGCCATTAATTGAGCATGGCAATTCATGTGTCGGCTCCGAGTCCTGGCTGTACGCGTCCTCCCGCCCCTGGGGGCAGCTATGATCAGTACCACCTGCATGTTACCAGCCAAAAACTAAATCTCTTGGAGGCAAAAATGGCCCGTCTCAAGTCCTAAGCTCAGATGTGACCACAGTGCTGGGCAGCATGTCATCTGCTGGCCCGTTTCCTGCAAGAGGCCCTTTCCAAAGCCCGGGCTTGACCACAGTGTATTATTCTGCTGCGAGGAGGGCTGGGAGTCACTTACCGCCTCTCAGATGACACACAGAGGTGACACTCAGAGGGACAGAGGCCAAGAGAATGGGAAGGACTGGTTAGCTTGGGGAAATACCAGAGATCCAAACTCCTAATACTAAATTCAGACTTCTGTCCCTCACCCTTTGTTCTCAGAAAGCTTCACCAGGTCTTTAAGAAACAAACACAAAATGACATAAAAATGCAGAGGACAGTTGAGAAGCTGTGGCTGGGAGTGGGGTGGGGATGGGCGGTACCCTGCTGGGAATATCATAGTTCAGCCAAGTCCAGGAATTCCACTATCAGTTAGAGCGACAGCAGCCACCAGAGGGCGCGATCAACGCGTTAACTGATGAAGCAACTGCGGGATGCCCTGGCCCACAGATGCCTTCACCTGAAGCAGTGTTTCCCAGAGGTGGTTCCCGCGAGCACCCTGAGGACACAGCGGTGACTGGGGTGACTGAGGGGACACACAGTGAGCTTCTTAAATTTTAAAGATAATTATGCATCATCTAAAGAACTGCTGTTTTCTTCTAGTTGCACTTTGTGAAGGGAGTACTTTCTTCTAACTGGGGTATCTACATCTTCTTTAGTTAGAAAGTGAGGGCTTTTTAACTTCTGAAACACAGCTTCTAACAGAAGAGCTGGGAGATCCAGCTCCTGTCAGAGCCGCCTCTGCTGGCCCCATGCTTGCAGGGGACCCTTCACAGGCCACGAGGCCTCGGGGCTGCAACCAACACAGTGGGGCCTTCACAGTGTTTCCGTGAGGTGTGAGGCATGGGGGAGGAGGGGCTGCCTGCCAGAAAATGAACTAGGAAGAGGAGTGTGAGGGGTGACATCTTTCAAGAGCCTCACCTCCTTGGTAATTTTATGTCACTGAATGCTTGTGCCCTGGGAGCAGCCACCATGCAGCACAACTGCAGGGGGCACCATCCCTATCACAGTCCTCACAAACAGGTCCCTCCCATGGAGCTGTGTAGAGCACAGCCCGCTCTCTAGGGCCATGCTTGGAAGCCTTCCCTGGGAGCAATGGACAAGAAAAGGAACCGGAAAAGGGGGAAGAAGGAGACAGGAAAAGGGAGCCAAAGCAGAAAGAAGCAGAAATGAAGAGGGGTGGGAAAAGAAGGGGCCTGCCCATCTGGGAAACACCCTGGGGCTCACCCTGAGTCCATACAGACTAACCAGGCTATGCTAAGTGGCACTGTCTGCTGGAACCAAACTGCAGTGAAAACAAAATTTGATACAATGTCCCCAGCATCTTCTAATTAAGGGAAAGGGCAGTCTGACTCAGAGGCAAATCTTGGCTAAGCGAAAAATGAATCTTATTATCAAAGAATGTCAGGGCAGGGAAAAACTCCAGAGATAACTAAGGAAGCCCTCCCAACATTAACCTTCCCAAACAAACAAACGAACGAACAATGCCTGCTTCCTTAAATGTCGCTGAAATGTCTATACAATCAAATATCGCTCAAAAGAAAGCCAAGCTGTGGCAACTTTAGATGAAAAGAAAGATAGAATCTCTATTTTACCCACATAATATCAATCTACTTGTCTGCCCCAAGTCCTCTCTCCTGGTCAAAAGTAGGAGTAAAACATCACCAAGATCATTTTCAAAGGTGATTGTCTTTTTATGGTGACAAAAAGGAGAACTGATGGGCAGTGAAAGGTTCCTTGTATTCAGGAGCTCATGGTGACAATTTACACTCCAAAGTCTTTCAGAGTCAATTTTGTTACATTGTCCTGGGTGCAAAGTCAAGGCTGAGTTCCCAGAATACCTCTGGGACATCTGGCGACATCCAAAAGTTGCTGAGAGTTTCCTTGGAGAATTTCAACTGGGTTTCTCAGCTTAGATATCTGTCCTGGTCAGGTTTCTGTTGCTGTGACAGAATGCCTGAGACTGGGTAATGTATAAAGCAGAGGCATTTACTTGGGTATTGCTTCCCGAAGTTGAAAGTGCACACTTGGGTGGCTGAGTGTGGTGAGGGCCTCCCACTGCTCCAGGACAGAGTGGAGGACCAAAGAGGAAAGAAGCTGCTCAGCAGGGAGCAGAGGGGAGGCTGAAGTCCCCAGGGAGCTCACTCGAAGGGCAAAGGCAAGGATCCAGTCAGGACTATGCCCTCAAACCCCTTCCCTTGGGCCCAGCCTCCCAGTGCTGCTGCATGGGACAATGAGGGTCCCACATGTGCACTTTTTGAGGGGTGCACCCAAACAATGGCCATATGGGGGGCAGTATGTGTCTGTAGACACATTAGGCGATACACTGCATTATCCTCAAAAGCAAAGACGTTCCCAAATCTCTACTTCAGGAATAGGTGTTTAACATCTGTGTAATGCACTGATAGATACACGTGGGCTATCAGTTCTTGATAAATACAATATTAAAATGTGAGATGGACATTTGTTTCTTAAAACTGTGTGATTCATCTCTCAAAGCTTTAAATGCATCTGCAGAGTGGGCCAGCTTTAGTATCTTAGACTTATGCTTCCCAAGAAGCAGGCTCTAGGGGGAGGTGTGACCACAGAGGTTTGGGACACAAACCTGGTAGGGAGTGGGAGAGAGGAGAGCTGTGCTGGGGCCTCTCCTTGCCCCATCTGACCCCGGGCCTGCACTCCCTGGCTATGGCCACCCCAGGAAGTAGGAACCCCAGGAGGCACCCTCTACACCTGTCCAAGGATGGCCCTGGAAGAAAGCAGTAGCTCTGAGAATCTCTGGTTAAAATATTATCTTATGTGTATCCACAGTCTTGTGTCTACCTATAGCAGGAAGAGAGGATTTTGTTTTATTTTTCTTGGTGGTGCTGGAGATTGAACCCGGGGCCTTTACACTATGCTATCTCCCAACCCTCTTTACTTTATTTATTTTTAAGATTTTAAAACAGGTTTCACCTGGGATAGTGGCATAGCCCTGTAATCCTAGCATTGTGGGAGGCCAAGGCAGGAGTGCAAGTTTGAGTCCCACCTGGGCAATTTTGTAAGTCACTGTCTCAAACCGAAAGAGCTTGCATGTAACCTGTGCACATCCTTCCATATACTTTAAATCATTTCCAGACTTAAAACAATACACATGCTATGTATATAATCTCTACTATATATTGTGTTGTTTAGGAAACAGTGACAAAGAAGTAATCTTCGTTCAATACAGATGCATTTTTCCCTAATATTTTCCAATCAGTGGTTTATTGAACCCATGTATGTGGAACCCACAGATATACCATATGTAATGGCAAGAGAAGGAGAGGACAAAGAGGAAGTCGAGGGGGGAGGAGGAAGAGAGAGAAAAGGAAAAGAAAGAGGAGAAGGGGGAAGAGGAGGAGGAGCAGAGGGAGGAAGAGAAAAAAGAAAGAAAAAGGGAGGAGGAAGAGGAAGGGGAGAGGAGGAGAAAGAGGGGGAGGGGGGAGG
>PVLD010012905.1:0-58208 GCA_004027595.1 Dinomys branickii | reverse complement strand
TGTATTTCCTCAGTCGTTTTTGTATTAGCAGAAATGAAGATAACTTTATATTATACAGCATCCAGTGCAAATTCCCTACTATCTTCTCTATAATTTGGTATTTCCTTTAATGTTTTTGTGTTAACTAATGTGAAGATAACTATGTAATTCAACATCCAGTTCTAATTCCCTACTATATTCTGTATAACTTTGTATTTTCTGTATTGTTTATGGCTTTTCTGGTTCATATGTCTCCATTCTTTTGTCTTTAAAATAAAATTAAAAAAAAAAAAAAGAAACACTTCTTTATGGATGGTGGGAGTCTACACTGGTACAACCATTATGGAAATTAGTATGAAGATTCCTCAAAAAACTAAAACTAGGGGTTCAGTATTACCCAGCTACTCCCCTTCTAGACATCTTCCTGAAAGATTAAAGAGTATCATACCACAGTGATGTATGCATACTCCATGTTCATAGTAGCACAATTTATAATAGCTAAATCTTGGAAACAGCCCATATGCCCATCGAGAGATGAATGGAAGAAGAAAATGAGATAGCGCTTCTTGGTCTTTTGACTAAGACCAAATGAAGAAAATGAGGTATTTATGTATAATGTAATAGTACTCTGCCATAAAGAAGGACAAACTTAAGTCATTTGTCGATAAATGGATGCACCTCAGAACCATAGTTTTAAGTGAAATAAATAAGACACACAAGTTTAAATATTGTATTGTTTCTTTTGTGTGAGAAACTGTAAAGGTAAACAAGGAACACAGATACTGGCTAGCAGGAAAAATATGTTCAAATGGGTTGGACAAAGGGAGTGGGCAGTAGGAAAGGAAGGAAGGGAAAGGGATTAAAAACACAAAGAGCGAAAGGAAAAATGGAAACAAAGCTTCTACAAATGGGGAAGGGAAGAAGGATCGAAGGGTAGGAGGATGGGCATAAAAGAAGAGGCATCAAGATACATTAAGTACAGATACAAATTCCCTATGATGGATGTGAGCCCAGTGTATGGCAAATATGTACTAATAATTTTTTAAACGGTCCTGCTTCCATACTTTGAATTTTGGGAATACTGTGCAACAGTATAAAAAAGGAGGAAAGAATTGTACATGGTGTCTTCCATGTTTAACTCATATATTTATATTTTTAAAATGCCAGTTGTCCAAATAATGCAGAGAGTGGGATACTGGTATGATGATAAGGTTCAGTGAATATGCCCAGGGGCCAGCCCAACTACTTACTAAGTGTGTGACTTGGACAAGCTGTCAATGTTCCTTTTGCTTCAATTTCCTCTTCTGTAAAATGGTGGTGGGTGGCAATAGTATCTATCTTGTAGGATTACTGTGAGAGATGAGTGATCAGGAATAAAATACTTGGAAGAAAGTTAATATTAAGTGCCATTCATATGTGTATGAAATTGTTTAAAATAAGGTGAAGCTATCTTTCTATCTACAAATAGGAGTATCCAAGATCATGAATGGGTCTTTAAAAATTCACACACCTGCATTCAGGAATTAGAGGACAGTCAAGGAGGCCATTTACTTTATGCCTACAATTTGTACTTTGACAGTCCTATTGCTTATATAACACTTAGACAGCCTAAATTAAAGCACAGATTCCCAGGCCTTGCCTTTGCTGGTGTGGAGTGATAATATCTCTAAAGAACAGACATAAATGAAAAGACAAAATTAACTATAGCAGCACAGCAGCAGCTTAGAAGTCGAAATTCCTAACCATTAGTAACTAGACTGAAGTAAAACTTCAAAGGACCTGAGGTGCAGCTTAGCTGGCATTGGGAGATGTTAGTGCCATGAAAGTAGTGGGACTCAGACCAGTGTGACACAGTGGAAAGTCAGGGGTAGGCCTAAGATTTTGTATTTACTAATCCTCTGCCTCTGGAATAATTCACTATCCCAAACAAGGAAAGTTTAGAGATTAAATAATTTAAATGTATAAAGTAAGTAGTTGTACATAAGTCTATGGACACAGAAACATGCTTAACAGAATATGCAGTTATCTCTAAAGTTATACTAAATTCCAATGATTTTTTCAATTAATTATTCCATTTCCTACATTCTGAGCTTATAACCCAGTAAAACATTTTAAGAACACAAACACATAAGCTGGAGTGTACTAAATCAACCTGTCAGCAAGCATCAGTCTGTCTTTATCTGCCAAATGATGAGTTAATAACTGAAGAACTGGAACTAGCTACTCTTGACTTACTATCTCAAAGAATTCAGTCACTTTATATTTGTGACCCACTGAAGATGGGCAACTTGTTTTTAAATTTTTGTTTCCCAGTCTCTAGAACAGTGCTGGGCACATAGTACTTGTTTTTAACAAGTGAATGAAGGAGAAGCTGAATGAATGGCAGGTGGATGAAGGCTGAATTACTTCTGTTGAAATTTTCTGGAGATTTCCTAAGCTGGGTGAGTGCTTTTTGGTCTGAGAAACAGCAGACTTCATTTTTAGGATATAAGATATTGTGTGGGTGTTCTGAAAAGTGATTGAACATTTTCCTCCCACTGATTTTACAGAGAGCTTTAAGAAGCTGGGTAATCGTTACACGTCCCTTTGCAAACCATGTTCTAGTTAATGTCTTATCTCTCCGTCCTCAGACTGTGAGAACACACAGGCAGAAATTATAACTCTTTAATACCTTCCATAGGCTTGACCACAGTGTCATGGCAGTAGAAACTTGAAAAATATTGCTGAATTAATGAAAAATTTGCTGCCTGGTAATCTTGGTTTAGAGAAACTCTCTTTGAAATTCCTTGTTCTATGGTTTGCCTTCCTCTTCCAGTGCAGGCTCCTGAATTGTTCTATGGCAACAACATGGAGATTCTCCCCACACGGGGCCGTCTAGGTTGATCAGAGTGGTGTGGTCCCATGGCTGTTGCTCCTTTCACAAACAATGTTTGCTCTATCACTAAGACCTAATTATACTGTTATCCCCCCCATCCCTCTGAGAACTAAGCTGAGGGTGATTTTTCCAGGCCTCTACTCTATTAAATTGCCTGTGTGTCAAAATATCTCCCCATGGCCATTATTGGTAACATCTTGAAATAGCTGAATTATACCAGAGAGGAAACACACTTGTAAAAAAAGCTCTTGCCTTTGGATGTGGAGCAAAATAGCTCTTAATACTGAAGAAACAGAATCTTTCCTGCTTTTTGAACCAGTGAAAATCTAATAAAAGTGTGTCTCCCCTGGGTATTTTACATCATTAGCATCTTGGCTTCACACTCTGCTATAACAAATAACTTATTTTAAAAATTTCTCCAGGGAGAAGAGAAGATGCCAAAAATATCTTGGAAGAAAAGTACCTAGCAACCTGAGAGGGCTCTTTTATACAGTTTCTAAATTTTTACTTCATGCAGCAAAGTAACAAGGTTTTTGTTTTAAATTTCTGATCTTGGGATGTACTGAAACTTCTTCGTGGCTAAGCAAGGAAAAAAAACCCTAATGTTTTAGTAGCACTCTATAGTTTTCATGGTACATTAATAATGAATGTGACTACTATAATTTATTACCCTATTCAATGTCAGGCTATTGTGCTATTTTACATATAAAGACAAAACTTAATCTTGATCATACTCCTCAGTAGTAACACATGTTACAAGTCCGATTTTACTAATGATCCCATTTTATTAATGGAGAAATAGAGTTAGAGGAGTTAAGTAATTTACCCAAAGTCATATAGTCAATAAATGGTCAGACTCAAATCTGATCTTTAAATCCATGGACTTGCTTCACCCGATGAGAATCTTCAAAAGTAATTGAACAAGAAACTCTTTTCCTTGCTGGGCATGGTGGTGCATGCCTGTAATCCCAGCACTTGAGAGGCTGAGATAGGAAGATTGCTGTGATTTTGAGGCCAGGGGCTACAAAGTGAGTTCAAGGCCAGTCTGAACTGCATAGTGAAATCCTGTTTCAAAAAGACCAAAAAAAAAAAGTGCACTTTCCTTCCATATATATAAAAATCTCCGTATATCTGTATCATCTTTTTTCCTTTTTTTCTCAAAAAGGCCAACCTCACTGCAGATGTTTCATTCCTTCTCTTACATGTGCTCTGAATTTTTCTTCCCACCTTGCTGCTTACTCCAGGGGCGCTGTTCACGAAGTGTTCTTTGTGGGCGGCATCACCTGAAACCAGACCTCAGAACACGTGAGTTCTGTGACACCCCCCCTTTCCGTGTCCTCCTCTCCCACCTTATTAAGAACTGTCTCCTTCAATTCTCCCATTCCCCGTCATCATCAACCTCTCTGCTAGAGAATTCCCATCAGCATACAAAATTGTCTACCATCCTCGGCCTTTAAGGCAAACAAACAAGAAACCCAAGACGACCCAAGACACAACCATCACCCTTGGTTCTGCCTTCTTCTCTCACCCGCAGTTTTCAGCAGCAGTCAATACTTACCATCTTTAATCTCATCTTGGATTCTGTGTCACCATATTTTCCTTGTTTAATTCCTGTCGCTAGCTATTCCTTTCCTCTCCGTTTTTCTGGAAGCTTCCCCTCTGTCCATTCTCTAAATATAAAACCTCCTCAGGGCTTTATATGAAGCATCTTTTTTTCCCTATTTCTATATTCTTTTCTTAAATCACCTCACCTGCTCTTGTAATTGGAAATACCATCTCAACCCTCAAATGTATATCTTCACTCCAGGTCTTGCCTCTGAGTCTTGTTGCTGTACCCAATTGTGTCTTTGACAACTGTCCTTGAATATTTTACAAGCCTGTCAAACTTAACTAATCTGTCAAACTGAACTCTTATTTTCTTGATCTTCCTCCGTCTTCTCCATCTCAGGGATCATCCTCTTATATTGTTTAGGCCAGACACTTGAGAATTATTCTTGGTTCTTACCTTTCCCTCATCCCCAAATTCAACCTAAAAAAGAAATCACATCATATTTCCAAAAATATGCATCAGATTTGTTCACCTTATCTGTTGACCATCCTAGTGAACACCTTCAAATTGTCTCACTGGGTGCTTTAATAGTTTCTAGCTATTTCTACCCTTTTTGGCCCCTACCTGTTTATTCTTCATATAGCATCCAGACTTTTGCAAAACATAAATTGTGTTACATTTTTCTCACAACATTTTAGTGATGTCTCTCATACTTAAAGTTCAGTCCTCATATAGAAGGCCTAACATTGTCTGGCCCATGCCTAGAGCCTCAACTTCACTATAAACACTGTGTTCCAGGTGGTAGGCCCTCGTTCAGTTCATTAGACAGGTCAGACTTTCCTCGCCAGCAGCTTCTGAAAATGCTATTCCCATCGCTTAGAAGCCTTCCCCAACCCAACCTGGCCGCCTCCTTCAGCTCTCCACCACAGTGGTACCTGTCAGGATTACCATTGTAACAGTGACATTGACACATGAAGCACCTCTTCTTCATATTCGTGCAGCAAATTCCCAGTTTCCCTAGTGGACTGTATTTATATCTTCATATCCCCGTAGCCATGTATAGTGATTTACTTCTGCAGTGGTAACCCAGCCCCTTACTAGTGTAATAAAAACTAGGAACATCAAGAGACAGGGGTTCAAGACTTGGAACTGGCAATAACACGTTGATAAAATTCTTCTGACCATAGTCTCTGGGTATAGATTGGTGCAGTGCTTCTCTTACGTGTGAGACGGTGCGATCCATCCTCAGTACCACACACAAAAAAATCTGACCTCCTGACCAGTTTCCTCTACTGTTCTATTCTATCTGTATCTTATAATCTCTGATGTCTCTGTTTCTAATTACAGAAGCTGCATTTTCTCCAGCTTCCCTGTATGCGTTTCAAAACTTATTAAATGAGGTACAAGTTTTTAAATTATGAAATGTTTCAAACCTAAACAAAACTAGAAGACAGTATAACAAATATCCAACTCAAACGATTACCCACTCGAACGATTGATTACCTGTTGAGGGCTTTTATTTCATTCTTTTTCCCGTACACTTTACTCCTTCCATTCTTTAAAGCACATACCAGACATGGTATCATTTCATCTGTAATGTTTCAGTATTATCAAGTAGAGTTCGTAACAGCTAATTGGCATCCTTTCTGTTCTTCGATTGCTTGAAAAGTGAAGTGTTCACTGAAGAGCCTTAATGCTCGCCCACAAACCAGGTAACTAGTATGAGGATTTTATTTCACTACCTAACCGAACTGTCAGAGGGTGGGGTAGGTGCGTTTACACATAGCACGTGGCTCAAGTGTCTGGTGATCAATAAAGGCTGAATGAAAACAAATCTACTGTGCTTTGCGTTTTTAAATATAACTTTATCCACATGAATCCAGGGCCTTGTCTTACCCTGCTTCTGTTACTTTCCTGCAATCGCTACAGGAAATTTTCAAATATTATTGAGCCAGCTAGAGGGAGCTTGGAGGAAATACTAAATTCTTCCCGCCTTGGACATAAATGCATTCTCCCGGATCAATGCAAGATTCCCAAACCTGGAGCGGGGCCTCGGGGCGGGCCTTGGGCGGGGCCCTGAGGCGGGGCTGCGGTTCAGTCTCCGCCCACGTTCGCTGGCAGTCCCGCTGAACCAGGCTCTTTCCCGGCAACCCTAGCGGCCGACCCGGCGCTTGTCAAGATGGCGGCCGACAGTGAGGTGAGTTTTCTGCTTTCCGCTTATGCTTGACACTAAGTTCGCTCTTCCAAGTCATCGCTCAATCCCTTTATTTTCTTCCCCTTCCCACAGCCCGAGTCCGAGGTATTTGAGATTACAGACTTTACTACTGCTTCGGAATGGGAAAGGTGAGTCGTGGTTTTGGTTACCACCACTCTGGGCCCTGGCGTCCGCCGCAGCTTTCCCAGCCCAGACACAGACGCCACTTCTGCGGGAAGGGTAAAACTGGTAGGGCCTGGGGCTGTGCCTGCTTTCTCCTCTCTGCTTAGCTGCGGGGCTCTTCGGGGTCTCACGTCCGACTGGCCTGTCCGCCCGCGTCAGGAACCGGGGAGACTCCGTCTTGCAGAAAAAGTTTTGTTTACTCCAAAGTCACTCTCCACACACCTTTGCCCAGCTGCAGAAACGATTTTCGAGGCCGTCACTACTGCTGTTATTTTCATTTCCGTTTAGCTCATTTTCTTGTTAGTACGTTCTGTGCCTTGCGGATAACTTGAGAGGACTTAAGTAGGGGGCCATATGCAGTCGTCCTTTGGAGAAGTGTTTGCAGAATGTGCATGTGTCAAGTACAGTGTGGGAAGTGAGGAATTAGGGGTGTGGTGTTAGGTAAGAGGGTATGGTTCCTACCCATTGTGTGTGCAATTCAGTGGAAGAGACAGGCGTGAATCAAATAATACAAATGAGTCTGTAATTAGAAGTTGACGTAAGAGCTGGGAAGGGAGAGAAACTTCATCAAAGAGCGTATAACAAAGGAATTAAATATAGTCTGAGGAGTCAGAAGTAGCCCTTAAGCAAAGATCTGGGCAGCTTTTAAGGAAAAAGTTACTGAATTTTTCTAGTTAATTCTCAATACTAGAAGGATGGTACAATCTCAGTTTTTTGCTAGTACTGATAAAATTCATACGATGCGTTTTAAGATACTCCTTATTTTGAAAGCTATACTTCATAAGTTATTTGTATTGTAGCTGTATTTCCTTATAGTAAATTTTAAAATGTCTGTAAATCCACTGTCAGTATATAACTACCAGTGTTTTGACATTTATAATTTGTATGTCATAGATGGTTTGGATTAAACCATATTAACACTTACTTCTGTAGCTTTTTGCATTTAGCTTGAACATTTTCTTGTTTCCTCAGATGTTCTTCAAAATACAATTTTTAGTAAGTGCGTATTAGCCCATTGAGTAAATGTACCACCTGTTTGTTGCAAGGGAACCTTAAGTAATTTAGTTTTTTTGCTTTTAGTACACTGTATACCTAGTGCTTTGTTTGTTTGTTTGTTTTGATTCTTGGAATTGAACCCAGGGCCTCTTACATACTACGTAAGCTTACTACCACTAAGCCATAATCCTAGTCTCCTGTATTATGCAAAATTTTGCTCACTTATAGGTATATTTTAAATATATATTCCTTTGTAAATATGCACATTTATTTCTAAGGTACTCATTTTCAAACTAATAATAGTTGTTATTTGACTGAACACCCCAAAATATGACTTTAACTGCTGCTTTCAATTTAAAAGAAGGATTAATACTCTGATTTCTCTTCAGATCGTATAAATCTTTCGCCTTTTAAAGAAAGGATTAATTGAAAGTTCCATGAAATCATAAAGTCTAATTTACCATTATTACTATGTTAAAACAAATGTAAATATTAATTTTGTAATGCTACTGAAGAAAACATCTGGTTCCTTTGAACAGTATGACTAGAAATACCCTAGCAGTACTTTCTAGATGTTTTAGGAAGCAATGTTGCATTAGATTACTTCATATTTAACTTATATAAGAAGGTTAGACTGCTATTTTCATTTACTAATGTTTAGCATGTTACTAGTAAGAATTCAGTTCTTTTTGATCATTAAAGTTAGAGTGAGTAGTTTTTAAACTTCTTTTCTATTACTCCTTAAAACTGACGAATTTGCTTGCAATTTCTTGTCAGCTATCCCTTAAAACTTGTTTTATTTAATGAGTAAAGTTCTTGAATAATGTTTTCTTTGGGGAGGGAACGGCAAATCAGAGAATCCTTAAATATATTTAAAAGAAAAGTTCATTTAAAATGGTCAGTTATGTTAAAGATGGGGTATAATTATCAATTTCATAATTGTCTTTAAGAATGTCATTTTAATCTATCAGTTTTTACTTCTCTCTGTCCAAAATTTATTATATAATTTTAATAGGGCTATTTGTTATTAATTTACATATTTTTTAAAAAATTGTATTTTATAGAAGGCAAGCTTTTGTTGTGTAATCAGTAGACTTAAATGAATTAAAATTTTAAGAATTTGTTAGCTGAATTTTCGCGTTTACTTCATACCCATACTTTAGGCTAGCAATATTAAACTTACTGAGCCTTCTCTAAGCAAAGTATTAAAATATAGGGGTACTGGTGGTGCGCTCCTGTAGTCTCAGCACTTGGGAGGTTGAGGGAGGAGGGTGGCAGTAAGTTCCTGGCCTACATATGGAATTTAAGGAAAGCCTGGACTACATGAGTGAGACCCTGTCTCAAAAATGTAACAATGTGAAATAAACCTTTTAAAAGAAATTGTACTAATAGGGGGAAAATATGCAGTTACATATTTGGAAAGTTTTTCTCCTTTTTCTAGGTTTATTTCCAAAGTTGAAGAAGTCCTGAATGACTGGAAACTGATTGGAAACTCTTTGGGAAGCCCACTTGAAAAGGTCAGATGTATTTGCGAGCGGATCTGAATTGTTACTGACTTTGAAACCTCCATTATTTTAAGCCCTTTACTACACTTGGCACATTTGAATTAAACGTTTAATTTTTAAAATTATGTATACTCAGTAGCCATCAAATAGCATGTGCAAAGAATTTGGATTTGAATTTGTGGCCGATGATATCTATAAGACATTTGTGGGCTGAGGCATCTGAGGAGTGTCAACTATTAAGTATAGAGGTGGAGGTTGGTAAACTGCAACTCATGGCTTAACCTAGCCAAGTAGCTGAACCAGACCATTTAAAGGAAATACAGGCCTGAATATGAAATCAAGACTAGTCATCCTGTTTCAGCAGGCAAGAAAAACCCAGTTACACTCTTAAAGGAATTGCCAGCGATAAAGTCTTGATACTAAACTTTGTTTTGTATGCGTGTTTTAAACCCACTGCTATTGAGGAAAAAGACACTAAGAGCTGCATTTATACTGTTGTGAATAAGACTATGACCATGATGTAAGAACTACAAAAGCAAACAGATGAGGAGCTGTTGCCACTGACAAAAGAAGAAAAAACTGTGACAGAGCAGTTAAAATCTCACATGCCACACTTACGAAGAAATGGGATTGCAAAAGGAAACTCCAATGAGGAAGAGAGTAATTCTGGAGAAAGGGAACTCTAATGAAGAAGAGATTAATTTCAGAGAAATACAGGAAGATATCTTGTTAACAGTTCATGAATAGAGGTGAGGAGAGTGGTAAAGGAAGAGGAGGAGGTTTGGCTTGAGTGACAGGGTAGTGATGTTTTCATAAGAGCAGGATTAAGAAGAGCAGATATTAATAAAATTAGACCAAAAGATCGAATGGACATAAAAGGATATTTATAGATAGATAGATAGATACATACATACATATATATACATTTATAATTTTAGGTAAGGATTTCCCTTAATACTAATTTGCAACTGTTTTCTTTTTATATTTTGGGGATAATAGATGTTCTGACCTATCATAAAAGAGTGTACATTTAAGAAAAGATATTTGTAAAATGTTTTTAAGAAACAAGGATATAAATGTGTGTGTGTGTGTGTGTGTGTGTGTGTGTGTATTAATGTCATGAGTGACTCATTGTTTCTTCTGATGTTCATTTTTCTCTTGCCTTATACTTTGGAATGTTAAAAAGTCTTTAAGAAATGTAGTTTGTCAGAAAAATCGCAACACCTGGGGTATTGTTTAATGAGAAAAAATTCTTGGTTTTATAACTCACATGCTTTAACAGGTATTTAACTCATATTTTTATATTTTATGATTCTACTACTGATAACCCCTCCTGTCTCTTTTAACTTACGTAAGTTTTGAGGATTTTATGTAGAATGGAAAACATATTCTCCAGAATTGAGTTGGAACTCTCTTTAAGTTTATTGGTATAATTTAAATATACATAATCATATTCATCGTAGGAAATTTGTACCGTATATGATATATCTTGGTTCCTCTTTCTTTCCCCAGTCTGCTCCCCTTCCTTCACCTCCTCTTCCCCTCCTTATTTACAAAGCTTTGTTACCCTTTATCCTTTGTTTATTTTTTTTTCTTTTCCCGTCCTTCCTTCCCTACCTGTTCCTCTTTCCTTTTGAACAATTTTTTTCACAGTTCACAATACCTATTGTACATTTTGGTCCTTATTTACTCTTTCAGTTTCTAAGGCCAGGGAAACAGTGTGATATTTATACATGTGTGTCCAATTTATTTCATTTCAGAGTATGGTCTCAAGGAATATCCCTTTATCTAGAAATGTCTCAAGTTTATCCTTCTTTATGGTGGAGTAGTATCCTATTATATATAAAAAATCTTTTTTGTATCCATTCCTTGATTGATGGGCATTTGAGTTTCCAAGATTTCCCTGTTACAAACTATGTCCCTGTAAACAGAGGTGAGCATATATTGCTGTGCTATGTTTTTAATTCTTCTGGGAATTACACAGAAGAATAATAGCTCAGGGGCTGGGGATATAGCTCAGTGGAATAAGCGCTTGCCTAGCAAGCGCAGGGTCCTGAGTTCGAGCCCCAGTACCACAAAAAAAAAAAAAAGAAAAAAAAATAATAGCTCAGTCAGATGGGACCTCTAACCCTAGTTTTTTGAGGAATCTCCACACTGATTTCCATAATAGTGGCACCTCCCACCAACAGTGGAAAAGGGTTCTTTCCTCCCCACAGTCCTTTCAGCATTTGTTATTGGTTGATTGCTAGATAATAGCCATTATTCTTTCTGGAGTTAGATGGAATCTCAGCATTGTTTTAATTAGCATGTCTTGAATGGACTGGTGATATTGAACATTTTTTCATACATTTATTTGCTGTTTGTATTTCTTCATCTGAAAAGTGGGTATTCATTGCAGATGCTCATTTTTGAACTGGGTTTTTAAATTTAGGGGATCTGATTTTTTTCATTTCTTTATAGTTATAGATATTAGTCCTTTGTCTGGGGGACAACTGGCTAAAATTTTTTCCCATGCTGTGGGTTGTCTTTTCACTTTATTGGTGATTTCTTTTGCTTTGCAAAAACTTCAATAGGACAAGGTCACAGTCGTCAATTCTTTGTAGTATTTCCTGTGCAGTTGGGGTTTTGTTCATGCAATCGTTGCCTACATCTATGTTTTCAAGGGTTCTAACTATTCTCTTTTCCAGTAGATTCAGGGTTTCAGTTTGAATGTTTAGATCTCTGATCCATTTCAATTTTAGTTTAGTGCATGGTGAGAGACAAAGGTTTAGCTTTATTCTTTGGCATGTGGAAATCCAGTTTTTCCAGCACCATTTATTAAAGAGGCTTTCTTCCAATGAACGTGTTTGGTCCCTTTGTCTGAGATAAGGTGGCTGAATGTGTTTGGAATTGTTTCTGAATTTTCTAATCTCTTCCATTGATCCTCAGATCTGATATTTGCTGGTATCATGCTGTTTTTATCACAATAGCTTTGTAGTTTAATTTCAAGTCAGAGATTCTGCTGCCCCCTGACTTGCCTTTGTTGCCTAGAATTGTTTTTGCTATTCTAGGACTCTTCTGATTCCAAATGAATTTTAGAAATGTTTTCTCTCGTTCTGTGAGGTATGCTATTGGTATTTTGTTTGAGATTGCATTAAATCTGTGTAATGATTTTGGGAGTATGGCAATTTTCATTATGTTGGTTCTTCCTAACCATGAGAAAGGGATATCTTTCCATTGTCTCTCCTCTTCAATGTCTTTTTGCAGAGTACGATAACTTTCAATGTATAGACCTTTTACTTTGTTAGATTGATTTGTATTTCTTTTTTTTGATGCTATTGTGAAAGGTGTGGTTTCTTTAATTTATCTGTCAATGCACTTGTTTTTTATGTACAGGAATGGTATTGATTTTTGAGTGTTGACTTTGTATCCAGCTATGCTACTGAATTATTAAATCTAGAAGTCTTTTGTTGCACTTTTTGGGGTCTTCTGTGTAGAGTATCATGTTGTCTGAAAATAATGATAATGAACTTCTTCCTTTCCTATCCTTTTTTTTTGTGGTACTGATAATGAACTTCTTCCTTTCCTATCCTTTTTTTTTTTTTTTTTTTTTTTTTTTTTTTTTTTTTTTTTTTTTTTTTTTTTTTTTTTTTTTTTTTTTTTTTTTTTTTTTTTTTTTTTTTTTTTTTTTTTTTTTTTTTTTTTTTTTTTTTTTTTTGTGGTACTGGGACTTGAACTTCCCTTTCTTATTTTTAATCCTTTTATTTCTCTCTTGTCTAACTGGTCTGACTATTGCTGTATTGAATAGGAGTGGTGATAGTGGGTATCTTTTTCTTGTTCCTGATTTTAGAGTGAAAGCTTTCACTTTTTGACCATTTGGTATGATGTTGGCTGTTGGTTTGTTATAGATGGCTGTCTTGGTTACTTATCTCTCCTTGTTGAGACAAAATACCCAATACCCCAAATTAAGGAAGGAAAGGTTTATTTAGCTTACAGTTTGTGGAAGTTTTAGTCTATAATCAGCTGGCTCCAAGGCAGGGTGACATGGCACAGGGGCAACACTTTAAGGTGGCACAAGACAGCAAAAGCAGCGAGAGCAAAAGCGGAGGGAAGCAAGCCTCTTTCCCTCCCATATATTGTATACTGGCTATCTACCCACACCCACACCATCTCCTGGCCCTCCTCTTGCACAGACTCAGGATGAATACAAAGTATGGGCCCTGGCTCCCTGCTAAGGCGCATAGTTAACCTTCTAAACTTCTCAAATTGACACAATGAACAACATCCTAGAGCAGAAATGGCATGTCCTTTTTACCTCAGGATGTAGAACTGCTGCTGAGTTATTTAATTAAGCTTTTAGACTCCTCAAGTTGACACATTGTATCAACCATAACAATCAACCCCTTGTCAGTGTGGCAACCAGACACATTTCTTTAAACCAATTTCCAGATACAAAGACATTATTTTTATCATCTCACAACTTAAACATTATAACACATTTTAAACAATCATTAAAAACCAATATTGTCTGTCAATATTGTATTATATTAGAACCATAACATTTTGCCCCCCCCATTCATTCACATCCCATCTCCAAGAGTTGCCAAAGTCCTAACAGTTTCAACATTGCTTAAAAGTCCAAGTACCGAGTCTCCTAAAAGGCAAACTCTTAATTGCAAGCTCCTGTACAAATGGAAAAAACACTTTCAACATTCAGTGGCACAAAATAAGCATTTTCATTCCACAGGTCACAAACGGGAATACAAAGGAATGGGACCAAAGGAAGCCCAAAATCCAGCAGGGCAAGCATTAAGTCCTGTAGTTCCATGTCCAGTGGCACACTGTGAGCTCCAAAAGGCTTTCAGGACTCTACCCCTCTGGCACTTTTGGTGGCTGTAGCTCCCATGTCTTTTTTCTTGGGCCTGCTTTGCTCTTTCCTTGCAGTTTTTAAACTATCCACATTTCTGTCTTTTTTAAACTTTTAGGGTCTCCACTGGACCTTTTGCTTCACACTCACAGCTTTATACACTGCCCTCTTGGGGGCACACAGTCTGGCCTCCCAGGCCTTCTGAAATCTAGGTTGATATTCTTTTTTTTTTTTTTTTGGTAGTACCAGGGATTGAACTCAGGATTGAACTCAGGATCTTGTGCTTACCAAGCAAGCCCTTATTCCACTGAGCTATATCCCCAGCAGGCCTTCTGAAATCTAGGTGGAAGCATTCTTAATCTCAGAATTCTTGCATTGTGCATGCATCTAAAATAAGTGACATGTGGATGAAACCAAGGTCTGCTGCTAGCTGTAGCAGTAGCCAGGCTTTTTTCTCAACTGTAGGGATTGGGTGTTTGGATCACTGAGCACTCTGAATCTGATTCTAAGGAACAGATTCTCTGTGCTGCAGCCATTCTGGAACACGGTGCTTTGTGGCTTTTTCCTCAAAGCAAAGTCTTTCACTTTTGCAATTTTAAGACTACAAAGGGTAGAGACTTACTGCTTCTTGTGATGCCCTCAGGCCACCTTTTATTTCCTGTTCTTTATCAGCGATCAAGATCTCCTCAGCTCTATCTTTGCAATCTACAGCTTTACTGGAGCTTTTTTTCTGGCCAAAATTCACCTTATAAATGACATCTTTACTCTTGATTCTCAACATAAATCTGGCTGAAGTCCCCACAATAGCCATACCACCACCTCAACATTTGACTGCGTTGAAATTTTTGTGCCAGATTAGTTAGTCCACCATCCTTAATCTCAGTCTTAGGCAAAGTCTCTGAACACAAGCAAAATGTAGACAAACTTTCTGCCAAGCCATAGCATACATCATCTGGACTCCAACAATCAATGCAGTCCTTCTTCCCAGCAGAAACCTCCCAAAGCTGGTCTTTACCAGCAGGATTTTTATTATTATTCTGGTCTTTTGAGCTCTGACCAGAATCTCCCATACAGAACAGCCAAAGGTGTTCTACTGCTTTTCTTTCGGGTGAAATCTACAAATTTTTCCAAACACTTCCCACAAGCCATTTTAAAGGCTATTGAACCACATGGCTAGGTATAGTCACAAAAGGGACCCCACTCCTGGTACCAGATTCTGTCTTGGTTACTTTTATTGCTGAGACAAAGTACCCATTGCCTAAAGTTAAGGAAGGAAGGAAGGGTTTATTTAGCTTACTGTTTGTAGCAGTTTCAGTCTACAGTCAGCTGACTCCAAGGCAAAGTGACATGGCACAGGGGTAACACTTCAAAGTAAGGACCCTGGTCCCCTGCTCAGTCACTTGATTAACCTTCTAAACTTATCAAACTGACACAATGAACAACATCTCAGAGCAGTAAGGGCATGTCCTTTTCTGATATTTCTTTGTTTTTGTTTTGTTTTGTTTGTTTAGTTAACATATTTGTGACAGTGGGATATTAAGGTTCTCCATTACAATTGTGTTGGTGCTTATTTGATTTTTTCATGTCTGTTAATATTTGTTTTATACAGTTGGGTTCATTGATAAATGGTACATTTATATTTATGATTGTTACCTACTCTTGGAGTTTAACAAGTATGTAGTGACCTTTGTCTCTTTTGATCAGTCTTGGATTGAAGTTCACATTGTCAGCAAATAGAATAGCTACCCCTGCTTTTTCCCAGTTCCTGTTGCAGGGAGTATTGTTTTTCATCCTTTAACTTTGGGTCTGTGAACTTCTTTTTGAGTTAAATGTATTTCATATATGCAGCATATTGTTGGATCTTGCTTCTTGATACATTCTTTCAGTCTTTTGATTGGTGAATTGAGATTATTTATATTGGTAGTTATAACTGATATGTATTGATTTATCCTTCTCATAATTTTCCTTTTGTGTTGTTGGTACCCTTTCTTTCACCACTATGTAATTGCTTGCCCTGCCTGGTGGCTTTGTTGATATTCTTGGAATTATGTCTTGGTATCTTTCTAAAATATCCTTTAGAGTATTTTGGATAGCTGGTTTGGTGGTCTTCAGTTGTACTTTGCCTTGGAAGTATCTTATTTCTCCATTGATTTTGAAAGATAATTTTGTGAAGCATATCAGTCTGGTTGTTTTCTTTTAGGGCTTGAAATACTTCACTCCAAATTCCTTGACTTGAGGATTTGTGAAGTGTCTGCTGTGATTCCAATTGGCTTTCCTTTATAGATTGGCTTTATAGGTGATTTTTTTTCCCCTCTAACCACTTTTAAAATTTTGTTCTTGTAATGAATTTCTGGAATAGATTTGGTGTAGATTTATTTTGGTCATGGCTATTCAGAGTTATATATGCCTCACTTATTTGTATGTCAAATTCTGCATTGATATTTGGGAAGTTGTCTTCCATTAGTTCTGTGAATAGGAGTTTTATGGTATTTGCACTGTCTGTGGCTTTCTCATTGACTCTGCTCTTACGTAGTTCTTCTTCCCTTCTTCTTGTAGCTGTTAGATTGATTTTTCATGGTCCCTTGCAATTTTTAAGACATCCTTTTTGTGGTCATTAACTGCAGTCCTGTTCTAGATCTGATATTCTATCCTTGCCTTCATTCAGTCTGTTGCATATACTTTCATTGGAATTTTTAATCTCTTGGATATCTGTTTGGATCTGTTTCATGGGTGCCATTTCTTTCTATGTTAGGCATTCATCATTTCCACAGTTTTCGTAAGCTTTCTTGACCATGTCTTTCATTTTGATCATCATTTCTCTTTTTACCTGATACATGTCTAGAATACATCTTAGTTCCTTTTTTAATCTTTTTCCCCAGTCCATCTTTTGCTCCCCTTCCTTTCTTTTTTTGTTCATGTTTGCTATACGTAATATTTACATTTCTTGTGTGGAGTTGGTATATGTACATGGCACATCCCAATTTCTTCATCCCTTTTCTTTTCCTCTCTCTACCTTCTATTTCTTGATCCCCTCCCCTTTTGACAATGATATATTTCTGTACTTCCTGTTACCTTTTACCTTTAATTTTTACTTTTTATTTTTACCTGTTACCTTTTCTTTTTCTCTTTATGTTTTGAATTTCTCATATAAGAGAAACCATGTGATATTTAAGCTTGTGTGTCTGAATTACAGTGATCTCTCACCTATCATGGGAGTTACATGCCAGAGACCCCAGTGATAGGTGAAAATCCACAAAGTAGTGGCTTTATATTTATTTTATTATTTATATATATTTTAAGGCTTTGTAAACCCTTCCCGTGCTCCTGTAAACCCTTCCAACACTCCTGCGTGTCATCCCAGAGAGACCCTTCTTCCCAAAACCTCAGCTTCTAGCTGGGGTGGCAACTGGGGCATCTCAGCTCCAAGGGCAGGAGGGGAGGATGGGGCAGGCATGGATGGAGGGTAGGAGCAAGCCAGGGAGCGGGGCGCACAGGACCCAGCCAAGCTGTAGCCCGGTGCTTGGCCCTCACCACATGCCCTGCCCAGGCTGACTCCTAGCTCAGGCGGAGGCCAGGGGTGGTGCCCTGCACCCTCTTCACTTATAAGCAGCGCCTGCCCAGTGTGGGTCTGCTCACATGGCTAGGTAGCTCTGCTGGGCTTGGGCTGGTGATGGTGGCGTACTACATTTCCATTGTGTGTAGTGTGGTATTCATCTGCTGATGAAATACATACTATACAGTATTATATTTTTATTTAATATTCTTTCAATATGTTTGACAATACTTTTTATGTCCTTTATATTTTTAAAAATTTTTAGGCAAAAGTAATTACAATCATAAATGTTATATGAATACTTACATACCGCAAAATCCCATGATGTAGCAAAAACCCTCTGATACAAAATTAGATAAAATTTTTTTAAAAACCCTGCGATAAAGTGAAACTGCAGTAAGTGAACCATGATATAGTGCGGGAAGGCTGTACTTCACTTAACATTATGGTCTCAAAGTGTATCCTTTTTGCTACAAATGACTCGAATTTATCTTTGTGGAAAAGTAGTACTTTATTGTGTTTAAATGCCATATTTTAAAAAATCTATTCATCTGTTGATGGACATACAGGTTGCTTCCAAGATTTTGCCATTATGAACAGTGCTGCTATAAACATGGGTGTATTAGCTACTTTTCTCTCCTTGCTAATACAAAATATCTGATGTCCAAATTAAGATAGGAAAGGTTTAGTAAGCTCACAGTTTGTGGAGGTTTGAGTCTATAATCAGCTGGCTCCAAGGCATGGTGGCATGGCAGGGGGCAACAGTTCATGGTGATGGAAGTCAGCAAAAGGAACAAGAGCCAAAAGGGCAGGAGAGAGAGCACGCCCGTTTCCCTCCTTTAAATTGTATGCAGGCTACTCGCCCCACGGAGGGTGTAGCACTCACACCCATAATCCCAGCATTGGACCATAGGTCAATCACAAACTCCAGAAGCCCACCCCCATGACTGCATAAGATTTTGGGAGGACATCTATACAAAAACTATAACAATGGGATGGCATGTATTACTGTAATATGATGTCTTTAACTCTTTTGGGGAGATACCTAGAAGGGGAATAGCTGGGTCAAATGGAATTCCTTGTTTCAATGTTTTTGAATAATCTCCATACTGATTTCAGTAGTGGTTGTACTATTGTACCAGATTACATTCCCACCAATAGTGTAGAATAGCTTGTCCCTACTTTTGCTAGCATTTGTTATTTGATTTCTTGGTGGTGGACATTCTTTCTGGGATAAAATGGAATCTCAGTGTTGTTTTAAATTGCATTTTTTGAATGACCAGTGATGTTGAGGATATTTTTCATGAATTGGCTATTTGTATTTCTTCACAAGAAGCAAGCAACAAAATTAAAAGACAGCCTACAGAATGGGAAAAAATTTTGCCAGCTAGTCCTAGAAAATGAGTATCTAGAATATATAAATAACTAAAAAAATTAGATCCCCCCCCCAAGTAAAAGACCCGATCAAAAAATGGGCTAATGAAATGAATAGAAGTCATGTTTTATGTTAAGTTCTTGTGAAATGAAATTGCTCTTTTTATTATAATCTGTTATTAACTCAGTAATAATTTAACTGCAGTTTATACCTGTTAAATCTAAGCCAGGGTGGTGGCATAGACCTATAATCCCACTTGGGAGGCTGAAGCAGGAGGATCATCATGAGTAAAAGCCCAGCCTGGGGTACATAGTGAGTTAAAAGCCAGCCTGATCGATGTAGTGAGACTCTGTCTCAAAAAAAAAAAAAAAAGTAAAGATTAAGTTTTTAGGTATATGAGAGTTATAACAATTTAAGGCTATCAAAAGCTACTGGAATTTTTTCTTTATCCATGTGAATATAAATAATAACATTATAGAAATTACACATCATTTAAAGATTTGTTGGAGTATGTAGAATAAACCAATGTGCTATATTGAAATATTTTAATTGACTCCTTTAACATACTTGGGTTCTAACCTAAGGCCTCTTGTGTGCTAGGTAAGTACTTTAGCACTGAGCCAGGTTTCCAGTCCTTATTTATTTTGAGACAAGACCTTGCTAAGTTGTCCAGGCTTGCCTCAGACCTTTAGTCCTGCCTTAGCCTCATGAGTAGCAGTGATTACAAGCGTGTCACCATGCCCAGCTAAGGTTTTGAATAAAGAGAGAATGTGAAGTTCTGTCATATTCCACTTGGAACAAATACATAACAACGTATGTATAGATTCTAGTATGATTAAAGGTAAAATAAGTTGCATTAGCTGGAAGGGGAAGAGATTTGTATTTAAAGAGAGCTTAATTAGGTGCTTGTGATCTCTGATACCACATGCTTTAATTCTTTCAGTTATACATATTTACTGAATACTCGCTATGTGCCAGATGGAAGAAGTGAATAGAGTAAGCTCTTTGCAGCCATTGGAGGTAAATTCTAACAAGGAAAAAGAGTAAAAAAAAAGTAAATAGTAAGATGAAAATATGTTACGTCCAGTCAGTTTCTTGTTGGAGCTAGTTAGTAGTAGTATGTGGACGGTGTGGTGGATTGAAAACTGCTGGTCAACTTGAAACACCCAGACGAACTAAACTCGCATGGTGCTGAGTGTGGGAGGCCCACCTGAGGATAGCTGCCAAGAGCATAAGGGGCAGAACTAGAGAAGAAGTGATGAAGCTGTTGGGATCTCATAGGAACTGTTAGGAGCTGTAAAGAGCTGTTGCTTATGAACTTGACTGTTCTCATCAGAGGAGGAGCTCAAAATCTCACTGTTGCTGAGAAAGGCTATGTTTCAATTTGGGGCAGCTCTGGTCCTTGTTTGGAGCATCGCTTCTTGGCTCCAGAGGGGTACATGGTGCACTGCTTAGTCTCCTGGAGAAGCTTGTCACATTAACTCTCATGATGGGAACTTGGCTTTCCTCATCTTCGGAGGAGCTCGGGACCTCACTGTTGTTGAGGATGGTTGTGGTACCTTTTGGGGGAGCTCTGGATTTTTGAGTGTTGCTTTCTGGCTCTGGTGCAGATCCCTCAGCCTGCTGGAACAGATCCTTCACCCCACTGGCACAGATGTTTTAGCTTCCATCACTGACCTTTGGGCCTTCCCAGTGCATATCCATGAAACAGGCCTGCATGAGACATTGCTGTGTGTGCTAGGCCTCCAGCTGAATTTGTGGAGGCATTGTTATGGACTCTAGGCCTCCGGTTGGATTTGTGGGGGGCATTTTGGGGGTTCTAGGTCGTCAGCTGGACTTACACAGGACATTATTGTGGGATCCAGGTCCTCAGCTAGATTCCATGGTCTTTGGTATATGGACAGATTTCCTGCACTCTCTTGTATATGATTCTCTGGGTGACTATTATAAATAATCTTGTAAAATATTCGTCCTCTATTATATTGTTCCCTTTGCAAAACTCCAAACCACAACAGACAGATATGGAAAACATGAGCAAATTTCAAGGTGTGCTATAGTGAACAAGAGTAAAGGAAGTATAAACGACAGGGATTATTTGACATAGAATAGAAAGTATAGATAATCCCTTAGGAGACTGTAAGTTATGTGGACAGCAATTAACAATTTTTCCCTCCACTGAGAGAGAATTGAAACTTTTTAAGAAAAATTTCTAGTTATGGAAAATCTCAAACACGTATGAAATTAACAAAGTAGGATAACAAGCCGTCTGTTTCTCCATCACCTGGTTTCAACAGTATTCTTTGATTTCTTGTTTAGGGGGATCTTTGCCTACTTCTTTCCTCTACCAAATTTTTAATAGTTTTTAAAAATATACACAAAAAGTAACTGCTAATTTTGACAAATATTCACAGTGATTTATGTTATTTTGTTTTTTTGGGACAAGGTCTCTCTATGAAGTTGAGGCTGGCTTTCTATCCACGTTATAGCCCAGGCTAGCCTTAAACTCATGGCAGCCTTTCTGCCTCAGCTTCCTGAGTGCTGGCATTACAGGTATGCGTGACCACACCTGGCTCACATTGGTGTATTTTATACTCCTGCCAAATTATAGGACATTTTTATCAATTCAGAAAAGTCTCTTAATAATTTTTTTCTGTTAATCCTATTTTCTCCAGGCGTTTGCTGTTTTTTTTTTTTAAAGCCATAGAGTACTTCTCTCTGTACTGTAATTTAATCTACAGCTGTCTCTTTGGTTTCTGTAGGGAAATGGTTCCATAACTTTCCCCAAATACCAAAATCTGTGAATCGCCAAGTCCCTTATATAAAATTGTGGTGGATGCTGGGCATGGTGGCATGCACTTGTAATCCCAGCACTCAGGAGGCTAAGGCGGGAGGATCGTTGTGATTTCACTACCAGCCTAGGCTATAAAGTGAGTTAGAGGCCATCCTGAACTACATAGCAAGACCCTGTCTCTAAAAGACAGAAAAAAAAATTGTGGTGGTATATGTAAATTTTTCTGTGTACTTTAAATTATACCTAGATTGTGTCTAACAAGTACTAAACTTCCTATTTCTCACTTTTTTCATTTAGAATTTTAAAGGTCTGCTGGTATTTTGGGAATTAGAGTTCTTACATTACTACTTTTGGTTGGGCTGTGGTTTTTTTTTTTTTTTTTTGTATATGTTTGTAGTATAAGTTTACATTCCTTGTAGGGAGTTGGTACATGTACATCATATATCTTAATTTCTCCCACCTCCTTTTCTTTCCCTTCTACCTCTCACAATCCATCTCTTGATCTCTTATTAGTCCAGTGTTACCTCTTTAAAATAACATTTTCTCCCTCACAGAGTTTGGTGGCACCTCTGTTGTAAAATCAAATATACTTAGGAATTTATTTCTGGACTCTATATGTTTTTCTGATCTATGTCTTTATGCAAATAGTACATTGTTTTAATTACCTTAGACAGTAAACCTTTGGGTAGTATTCTTATTCATCAAAATTGTTTTAGATCTTCTAGGTCCTTTGGATTTTCATCTTAGTTTTAGAATCAGCTTGTTGATTTCTAGAAAATGCTTGTTGCATTGTTAATGGGATTATGTTGAATTTGTAGATCAACTTGGGAACAGTTGACATTTTAACAGTGTGGTATCTTTTAATCACATAGCTCTCTTACTATGTATTTGATATTTCTCCATAGTGGGTTTTGTGGGTTTTTTTGGGGGGTTGGTCTTTTTGAGACAGGGTCTCACTATGCAATTCAGGCTGGCCTTGAGCTCATTTTATAGCCCAGGCTAGCCTGAAACTCACAGTGATCCTCCTGCCTCAGCCTCCCAAGCGCTGGGATTACAGGCATGTGCCACCACACCCGGCTCTTGGTATTGTTTTAAGGTATTTCTAAATAAGGTTCCTGCTCATCTGTCTTTTAGTTTATTCCTAGATATTTGGTATTTTTATGTTTGCTAAGAGTGGTAGTTTTTAAATTTTTACTTTCTAAGTGTTTGTTGGTAATATATTTTAAAAAGTTGATTTTTATATATTATCTTGAATTTTACTCATCAATTTTGGGAGCTTGTTTGTAGATTCCTTTACATATTCTATAGATATGATTGGGTAATCTGAATACAGTTCTATTTGTTCTAACTTTATTTTTGTTGTCTGGTTAGAGAGTAAAACATCAAAGTTGGTTATATTTGGTGTTTTTGCTTGGGTTTTTTTTTTTTTTTTTTTTTTTTTTGAGACAGGGTTTCACTCTATAATTCAGGCTGGGCTTGAACGCATTATGCTGGCCCAGAACACGTGGCAGTCCTGCCTCAGCCTTCCGAGTGCTGTGATTGTAGGCATGTACCATCATGCCTAGTGCTCAAAAGTTATTTTTGATGGATTAGTAGATTTATTTTGATGAACTAGAGCTATTTTTGATGGATTACTAGATTCATTTTGATGAACTAGTAATATACATCACACTGGAATTTGGTGTCAAATGATTGTATCATAGCAGAATTAAAGCGAGGACATTTGAATACAACCAAATTCTCCTTTCGGTGGCTTATTGGTGAGATAGTGTTACCTAGAATATAAGATGAGGACCAGATAGTGTTTATTATCATTTAAAGAGAATATTTCAGCTTTACTGCAGACTTTAAAAAGGGATTTGTCTAATTTTCTGGACTTCTATACATTTAGTCTTAATTTCTGTATATTGGGCATTGCTGTTAGCAAACTAAGCTCTTACGTATGCCATTATATTACTTATTGCAACTTGATACTTCTTATATAGGCTGTATATATCCACTTTAATGTAGGTTGTCTTCATTTAAAAGGTATACATATAAAATTATGATTTTTGATTAAGTATACATGAAAATCCTTACAAAAAGATTAACTTTCTTTTTCAGTTTTTGGTTTTGAGACAAGGTCTCACTATGTAACCGATGCTTGCCTTCAACTTGTGGCAATCCTTCTGCCTCAGCCTCCCAAATGCTGGGATTACAGGTGTGTGCCACCACACCCAGCAGAAAGATTAACATTCTGTATATTTATATAGTAAGATATCCTTAGAGTGTTTTAAAAATATGGTTCAATTTAATTTAGATTTGTAGATAACTTGCCGGTAATACATATAAAATATTAAGATAGAGCCATGAAAACATTTCTTAATGCTTTAGTAACTTAGAGAGTTGTTGTGTGTCTGTTTTGTTTAATTTAGGGGTATCTGTGCTTGGCACAGTGCTTGTTTGGTATTTTCTGCCTCATAGTACTGCTGTTTACTTCTCTGGAAACAACTGTGGAAGGTTAAAGGCCCTATGTGGGGGGGGGGATTTTTTAAGAGGTATATAAGTAGTGCACTCTTTGGAACTTAAAATATCTTTTCCATTTAAGAACTTGTTTTTCAGAATTGAAGAGCTTAGAGTCCCAAACCTTGAGGAAAAAAAAGCTTATAGCCTCTCTTTAGCAAATAAGTGCTACAAATGTCATACCATTTAAATTAATTCTTTCTACAAATTACTTTATGAAGCTATGTGCTATCGTAGAGATGTTACCAGTTTTGAGATTTTTTATAATAAAAGTATATTTTACTGCCATGCATTTTTTTTTTTCTGGTTAAAAATTTATATCACTTTTAGTTTAAAGTTACCAGTAGAAATCCTGTTATTGGTAGAGAGACTTTGTACGTGAAGAGCATGAGATTTACTATGTATTCATGATTTCATATAGGGACTCAAAACTATTTGAAAATTAGAATTTTTAAGGCACTCAATATTGTGGAAGACTTTTTTCACTGTGATAAATCATTTTTATTTATTTATTTTTTTGTTTTATATGGAGGGCAGCTATAGTATGAAACTCCTAAAGATTAATGGACAGAAAAAGGAAAAAATCCCACAGTGATTAATCAACATAACAGTAACTACTGAATACTTTAAGGTGGATGTTTTTCCCATTTTTATTGTTAAATACAGGGCGTATTTACTTCTGGCACATGGGAGGAGAAATCAGATGAAATTTCCTTTGCTGACTTCAAGTTTTCTATCACTCATCATTATCTTGTTCAAGAGTCCATTGATAAAGAAGGAAAAGGTGAAGTATTAGAAGGTAAGTTTTTATAGTCTTGACTTTTAAGAGTGGTTATAATTTTGAATTAGGAATTTATGCCTGAAACCACAGATAGTATCAAATCCTACATGTACTATTTTTTTAAAAAAATAAATCTGTGATAAATTATAATTTATAAACTGGGCAGAGTAAGAGATTGCCAATTACTAATAAAAGAATGTAGCCATGTATGATAATAAAAATTAACACTTATGAATTATTTCTGGAATTTTCCATTTAATATTTTTGGATTGCATTTGGAAACTGAATGTGTGGAAAGCAAAGCTGTGGATAAGACAAGTCTATTCTATCCTTCTATATTTATTTAGAAAATAAATATGCAGATTGTGTTAAGAATTTTTCTGGTTAAAGTAGATTATCATTTGGAGTACAGACCTGCCTTTTCTTGTGCAGGAATAGCATTGTATGACCTTTTCTTTTTCTTGCTTAAGATAATTTCTCCAAACTATGGAGAATACTAATATAAACACTTAATTTAGAAAGCAAACATGAAAGATTGGTGTATCCAAAAGGTTTAAATTTCTCCATATTAGATAATTCAGTTAACAATCTATACAAGTTTGTCCCCAGGGGCTAACACATTACTTGTCTCTACAAAAGAAAATAAATTCTGAAAATAAACATGGTTTTCAGTAGTTCACATCTCACTATTATATAAAGACCTAGAAGGACCAATAATGTCCAGTAACTTTTTTGTGTGTGTGTCTTTTCTGAGTCATGGTTTTGCTATGCAGTTCAGGCTGTCCTTGAACTCACTTTTGCAGCCTAGGCTGGCCTCGAATTCACAGTGATCCTCCTGCTTTATGTCCAGTAACTTTAAAAGATAAGCTAAAAGACTTTTTGCTCTAATCAATTTTACCAGTGTTGGCCAGGTCTGTTTAATATATTGTATACACAAGGAAAATAAACTCACTCTATAATTTCTTATAAAATAACAAGGAGTAGATGTAGAAAGGGAAAGAGAATTCAAAAAGTCCTTTCTCTGGTAACTTTCACCCCAGAATCATCAAAAAGGGACCACTTCCCTTCATATTTCTCTAAGCTTTTCACTACACTGGAAATTTTGTTCTCAAATCCACTCATGTAAATGTCTGTTTGTTTACTAGATTCCTTGTTCCTATCCAGTTTCATGGGTCCAGTTAGTATTGTCGGCCTCAGAACTTCTACTTTCGGCAGATCCACCAGCAGCCTTATCAGGATTAAATGCTTTGTTACAGAGCTCATAATCTGGTTTTGTTCTTTTGTCCTCTAAGAAATCCAATATTGTGTACATATTTTTTGTTATAATTGTTCAAAATGTTACTTGGGCTGAGTGTGATGGTGCATACCTATAACCCCAGCACCAGGAAGGCTGGGGTAGGAGGATCACTGTGAGTTTTAGTCCAGTTTAGGCTGTGTAGTGAGTACAAGAACAGCCTAAACTACATAGCAAGACACTGTCTCAAAAAAAGAACAAAGTAAAAAACATTACTTAATGATTTCTACCAACTCTCACCAACACTTCATCATAGTAATTTTCAGCTGCACTCCTCACTTCCTTTTCATTCATTGGTTCTGGCTTATCTACTTCACACATCTGCTCAACCATAAAATTTTCCTTATTTAATTCTAAGCTGTTGGAGTCAGTGACTTTAACACAATCAGTGTAATGCCCACTGCTAACTGTAATACCACTGTGCATTGTAACTGCAAATAATCGATAGCTGTCATTAGTTGGCCTTGTGCACCATTCCTCTAGTGACAGTTTAGATGGTATCAGTAAAGGAGTGTTGGTCTCGGAAAGTCTACCACCGTAACAGTCAAAACTCCCAAGCCACTAGCCACAAAGCACCTCACATAAATACTTAACCATTTCAGGCATTTTGTCATGGAACACTTCATCTGACTTCAGTGTAATGATGGCAGTTTTTACAGAAATACTTACTTTCTACAATCCTTTCCACTGAAGCAAATTGTGAAATTGCCCATCTCAAGGTCTTCATTTCTGTTTTTGGTGCTGGAGAAATTTCAGAACTCTCTACTTTGGAACTCTCATCTTCTTATACTGGCACATTGATGTTCTGAAAATCTTCTTTTTCTGTTAAACTCCAAACAGTGAGTCCTTAATACCAACTGATCTTGAAATAATTTTTCCACTAGTTCCAAATCAGATTGCTTTGAATCTTTGTTTATGGGTTTACCTTCATTAGCACTTACAGGTTTAATATTTTCTGGAGATTCAGATCAACAAGCATTAGTTATATTATCACTTTTATACTTGCCCCAAATCCACTTAAAAATCATACTCATTTTCCTTAGATTATCGTTTGAATCCTTGGTTTGTGTTAGTTATTTAGAAGAAATGCTGGGTTGTTTTGTTGCAGACTTTTTAACCAATTTATTTTAACTGTTGTTTTCTCTTGTGTTTTGTGCTCTCTTTTTAATAAACACACTCAGGGATTACTTTATGGGCAGCCTGCAGTGTATCATTGGTAGCTTTTCATTTTGAACTAGTTTATCTCTGGTTCTCATCTGATGAGTGGTGTTCCGTGGAAACTTGAACTTTTTTCTTCATGTTACCAAATTTAGTGTCATGTTTTCTTTTTCTACTCCCTTTTGGGAGTTTTTCTCTATAGTCCTCAGAATTGCTCATATTGTCTATCTTGGTGCTGTTAATTTGGCTCGTTTCCTCTTTTTTTTTTGTACTTTGAATTGAACTCAGGACCTTACACTTACCAGGCAGACACTTGTGCCACTGAGCTATGTCCCTGGCCCTTCATTTTCTCTTTCCGATGAGGTTTTTCTTCTACCTTTATAGATAATTCTGCCACATTTTTTACTTTTTTTTTTTTTTAGGAGTTAGTATGTTTTTTAATGTTTCCAAAAATACACTGTGATAATTTCTGTGATTGTGCTGTAGATACTCTTCATGCATACGGTTGCGTTCCCTGAGTGTGTGAAGCAGTTTTCTTGGTTGAGAGGCAAGTTCATCAGTGTATTTCTCTGAATGTAAGAGGAAACTAGCCTGAAGCTATTCAGCTGAAATGATTAAGCTGCATATAAACCTATATAATCTTTACAGTATCCCTTGTCTTTATGATTGGCTTCATCTTTTAACCCCTTTCTTCTTTAAAATAATGTTAAATAAGTGCTTCACTCCAGATTTAAAAGAAGGACAGAAATAAAATACCTGAAGTACACTGTTACAGTGGCAAATACTGCCAGGATTATTAGTCAGTCCCACAACTGGCAGCAAGTTTTCTCTCTTCTCACAGTTTATATGTGAGAACTGTGTTGCGGAACAAGTTGTCAATTTCTGATCTATATTCAGAAACTTTTTCATTTTCTTGAGTCTGTAAAATCTAAGGCTCCCTTTAGTTTCCCTTTTTTTTTCCTGAAAAAACTTAAAGAAAAATCTATCCTTTTTGGATGGACTATTGAAAGCCCATTACTTTCACTAGGCATGACACCAGAGATTTTCTTCCCAAATCCCAAGGAATTGACAAGAATTTATAGAGAGCAGTTGTAAGCATTGTTATATCTGGTCATCGCCTGGCCCACACTGCACACGAAGCTACCAAGCCGTTCAGCACTCACGTCCCTGGTGGTACCCACCAGGGAGCTTACAGTCTGCTCTGCACCAAGGAAATAGCATGATTTCCTCAGTGAGGACCCTGAGCTCTGTCTGTCCACACCATATTCTTACAGAGGAAACAGTTAGGTGTAACACCTGCTTTCAGAGTTATAAACTAGGACAGATAACACTGACCATTCACTTGTAAGATAACTACATAGCAAAATAAAATAATTAGAATATGAATATGTAGACTGGACTTTTTCTCTAAGAAGAAAAAGGAGATGTGGTAGTTGGTAGGAAGTCTGATAATAGCCCGAGGATCTCTGGATCCAACATTCTTTTTTGTGTGTGCTTTTTTGAGACAGTCTCACTATGTAGTTTAGGCTGGGTTTGAACTGAACTCACTGTGTAGCCCAGGCTGGCCTCAAACTTTAATCCTCCTGCCTCAGCCTCCCAAGTGCTGGCATAACAGATGTGCATCACCACACCTGGCTTGTAATCAAATGTTCTGGTACTTATTAATGAAGGAAACTGCTCAAGATAGAGAAATTTTAAATGCTACTAATCTGAGGAAATAATACAAACAAAAAGCTGCTAAAATAAAGTTTTGAGTTAGTGTTTTGGAGATGAACTGATACAGAGGACTACAGTATACAAGAATAAGAAAAAATAACTATTTAAGGTAGTGTTTATAAGTGCATATTGTACAGCTTTCTTTAGCTGTGATAAAGCTATAACTAATGTAGAAGTTATAAACCATCAGCTTAGTTACTTAGAAATACACAATTAACACTTCTATCCAATGTCAGAAGATATGAGCAGTGGTCTTTTATTGGCCTGAAGCTGCTTATTGTTTTCAATTAAGTGGAGTGTCAAATCATTAGTACTGGTCCATTTATTTTAGCAAATAAAATATAAATTTGCAAAGCAATTGTAGTAACCCAACAAAAGGAAATTTTTTGTGCATGATATTCTTTATGCTTTAAATTTATGTATAAGTATAAATAATAATACTAGATTTTATTATGAATTATAGTTGAAATATTTAAAGATACAGGGGTTAGAGGTAGAAAGCTGGGTAGAGGTTTACAAAAAAGTTTAAGATGGCCTGCATCACACAAAAGGCTACTTTGGGTGATAATACTTGGGGTGGAGTTTACAGAGCTCAGTAGAGTTTTGAAGCAAAGTAGAGACAAGGACAGGCTAAGAAGAATAAACGATGCTTTCTAGTATGGGTGAGGAATTAAGTCATGATTTAGGAGCAAAATACTACGAACATAGGAATGACATACCATTCCTCCTTCCTTTTATAGGTTGGCTTTGTTTGGAGAAGGGAAAAGAGAATCACTCTCCCATCTCCTAAATCCCTGAGCTAGCCCTAGATACAAATCTTTAAGCAGCACAAAACTACATAGACTAGTAAGATGTATGTTTTCTCAAAGCATATTATAAAATTCTGCCTTAAAATGAACATGCTCTTTCATTTTCAAATGTTTTTATAGATGCTATTCCACAATCTATGCAAGATTTGCTGTGTATGAATAATGATTTTCCTCCAAGAGCACATTGCCTGGTAAGATGGTATGTATACATTTTATTCAGATGTCTTTTATTATGTGTATCAGCGAGACCCCAAAACTGCCCCTGCATGCAGTGACTTCTTAGGTCTCACAGGACCCAGCATCTATTTAGTTGTACTTGGAGCTAATTTATTATAGTACAGTACAAGGCAAAATCAGCAAAGGGAAAAGTTGTATGAGGCCAAGTCCAGTGGAGTGCAAGCTTTGAAGAGTCTTTTTCTAATGCAGTTATACAGGTTATCCTTAATTGTCTCAGAAACGTGATAATACAGTGAAACATTGTTTATCAGGAAAGTGGATTAAGTGCCTGTAAATGATGGGCTGGTTGGATAGGCACCCTCTGGTTAGTAAATGGGAAAACTTTAGTTCTGGCAGGAAAGCAGGTGTTTAGCATAAACCACATTTGCATAAACATTTTAGGCACACGGAGTAACAGTTTATCAGTTTTGGGAGATTTTGAAAGGTGAAAACCGTTTCAAAATTTAAATATCCAGATGCCAGCCAAGAGTAATCCTTACAGGTAGGCTTTTCTAAGAAAACAGGTGTAAATCTGCTGTTAACTCTTCTGCACAGTGTTTCATAGTCTGGGGTAGTACTTACCTTTTGATGGCTAGCATGTAACCCTTTGAAATTTTGTTGGAAATTGAATTGAAATAGAATGTTGATCACAGTTATGTGATAAAATCAACTTGTATCTAAACTATAAATATGATATATTAATGTAGGAGGCATATCACATTTAAAAGGTCATTTCCATCTTTTTCAGTTATTCAAAGAATCTATGAACCTTATGTTAGAGTGGTGATGGTAAAACATACGTTCACAAAAATGTCCTTAGTATGAGCAGGTGATGAAGAAGAGAGACCTAGCTAAAAGAAGTTTATATACTAGTTTTAAATCATTCTGTTGGTATAGATTGATCTTTTGACTTTTTTATTTAAAAAAAACTTGAAGGAACCCACTGGGGCCCCTTCTTCCCCTCTCTTGGACAGAAACTTTCTCTCAATAAATACATTAAAAAATATAAATATATATTAAAATATATAAAATAAATATATTTATATAAATATATATTAAAATATGTATATTTTTAAAAAACAGAAACAGAGGGGAAAATTATAATATCTACATCTCTTTATTCCTCATTGTGATCAGTCTAGAGACTGGATTAAGTAGCACATTAAAAAAGGAAACTGACTGGGTGTGATAGCATATGCCTGTAATCCCAGCTACTTGAGAGACTCAGGCAGGATGATCACAAGTTTGAGGCCATCCTGGTCAACTTAGTGACACTTGGTCTCAAAATGAACAATCAAAAGAGCTGTAGATGTAGCTAAGTATGTCCTGGATTCAGAATTCAGTATCGCAAAACAAAACGAAACTATATACAAGTATGCATAAACTGGATAATATTTCATAAATATCCCTGTTTTAGTAAGTAGTCTTTTTAAAACAGTGCACATAACTGAAACAACTTTAGAAGGATTTAATATACTTAATGCCTATTTTTCAAAAAGGAATTTAATATAAACGTTAAATCATGTATTTAATTTACTCCCAGATTCTTTTCTAATATATCCATTTAGCATGAGTAGATATATCAGATGACAGCATGGTATTATTATAGAGCCTGGGCTGTGCATACACATATTCATTCAACATTAATTAGATACCTATGGTTGGGCCAGACACTAAATTAGAGCAGTAGGTTTAATTCCTAGCTAAGGTACTTACTATTTCTTCCAACTTTGAGAAATTACTTAATTTTTCTTTGTTTCTACATTGTTAAAGACAGTAAATAATATATATCTTTCAGGTAATTGTGATAATTAAAAAAGATCATAGTGTAATAGGTTTATCAAAATCTGAATGCTATCACATAATTTCTGTTCACCCTTTTTATTATTTATTTATTTATTTATTTTTTGGTACTGGGAATCGAACTCAGGACCTTGTGCCTGCCAGGAAGGCACTTATTCCACTGAGCTATATCCCCAGCTCCCACCCTTTTAATATATATATTTTCTTAAACTATGTTGCACATAGCCCATAATTGAAAACATTTGTTGAGTGAATAAATGTATGTAAACTTTGTACTTTTAAAAACTGTTAACAGGCTATAAAATTGATTTTAGAAAATGGGAGAGTGAATAGATCTCTGAACTTTAATACATATATAGAGTTGTTTTTAATTACTACCACAAACATGATATAGAATAGTTCTGTAACCCCCTTAAAAATAATCCTTGTCTCATAGTCACACTTTTCTACATTGTTGTAATTCCTGGAATCACTAATCTGTTTTTGATTGAGCTTTTATTCTTTCAAGAATGTCTTATGAGTGGAATTATATAATATACAATCATTACTCAACATAGTATCTTTAAGATTCTTCAAAATAATTCAGTGTATCAATAGTTTGGTCCTTTTATTGCTAAGTATTTTATTGTAAGGCTGTACCACAATTTAAACATGCATTCATTGTTTCTAGGTTTTGTCATTTACGAATAGAGTTACTGTAAATATTTATATACAGATTTTTGGTTTTTGTTTGTTTTGGTTTGATTTTTTTAGTACTGGAAATTGAACTCAGGACCTTGTGCTTGCCAGGCAGGTGCTATGCTACTTATCTGTCATAGGCCCTGTGTATAGGTCGTTGTGTATATTTTCATTTCACATTAGCAAATACTTACTGGATAGCTAAGTCACATGCTAAGTATGTGTTTAACTTTGTAAAGAAGCCAAGCTGATTTTCAGAGTGTCTGTACCATTTTGCATTCTCACCAACAATGTATTACAGTTCCATTTGTTCCACATTTGCACCAGCATTTAGTGTTGTATTTCTATTTTAGCCCCTCTGTGTAGTCATAGCCTAATTTTAAATTTTGAGCATTGTTCATGTTTTTATTTGTCCATTAAATGTACTTTGTTGAAGTGTCTGCTCAAGTCTTTTGTGCATTTTCAATTGAATTGTTTTCTTACTGTGGAGTCTTGCAAATGTAAAAAAAAAAAATTCTCCATATCCTTTTTAGAATGTGTGATTTGCAAGTATTTTCTCCCACTCTGTAGCTTCTTTTCACTCTCCTAATGATGTCTTTTTTAGAGAAAACATTTTTAAGGTTTGTTCATTTCATCAACTTTTAACTTTATGGATTGTACTTTTGGTGCCATGTCTAAAAACTCTTGAATTTTGTGAAAGGTTTCTTCTGTGAATTTTAGCTGTGTTTTGAAAATATACATGATATAGTTTTTAAGTTTTTTACATTTACTTAAGCTTGTTTTATTGGTAGTATGTGGTCTATTTTTGAGAAAGTTTTTAGTGCTGCTGAAAAGAATGTGTATGTTGTTGGGTGGAACACTTTGTAAATATATGTTAAGTCCATTTATGTGAAGATTTTATTCAACTTTAATACTTCTTTGTTGATTTTTTTTTGTCTAGTTAATCTGTTATTGAGATCCCCTACTACAATTGTGTTTCTCTGATCTTTTATATCCCATAGTACTTGTTTTATGAAGTTAGGTATGCCTCTGTTCATTGTGTGTATGTTAATAGTTGTTTTTTCTTCCTGCTGGATTGTTCCTTTAACCAGTATATAGTGACCTTCTTTGCCCCTTTACCAGTTTTGGCTTGAAGTACACTTCGTCTCAATATAGGATAGCTATGCCTGCTTATTTTGGGGTTCTTGTTGCATGGGAGTATTGTTTTGTATCCTTTGGTTTTAGTCATGAGTTTCTTTTTGGGTTAAATGTCTTTCTTTTGTACAGCATACTGTTGGATTTTGTTTCTTGATCCATTCTACCAGTCTGTGTCTTTGCTTGAGACCATTTGTGTTGAGAATTATTACTGTGAGCTATTAACTTATTCCTGTGATTACATTATTTTCCCACTGCTAATTCCCTATTTTTCATTTCTACTTATTGCTTACCCTGTCAGGTATATTCATTTTATTAGACCTTTCATCATTATTAAATTCACTATCTTTTTCTAGGATATCCTTGAGAATTTTTTGGAGCACTGGTTTGTTGGTTATAAATTTTTTTAGGTACTCCTTATCATGAAAGTACTTTATTTCTCTATCAGTTTTGAAAGATAGTTTTGCAAGATCAATCAGCTTGGTGTGTAAGTGTGTTTACTCTTACAATTTGTTGCTTTTCTCTAACTACTTTTTTTGGATGGGGGGGTAAAGGGAATCAGATTCAGGACTTCATGCTTGCCAAGCAGGCGCTAGGCCACTGAGCTAAGTCCTTGGCCCTCTCTAACTACTTTTAAGATTCTGTTTTTGTGTTGTTTTTTTGGCGATACTGGGATTGAACTCAGGACCTTGCGCTTGCTAGGCAGGCGCTTATTCCACTGAGCTATATCCCCAGCCCTGTTTTTGTGTTGGACTTCTTCGATTTTTATTCTGATGTATCATGGAGAAATTCTTTTTTGCTTATGGCCATTGGGGTTTCCCTGTGTCTCACTTATCTGTATGTTAAATTCTTTCCCATTACTTGGAAAATTTCTGCTAGTCTTTCAGTAGACAGATTTTTTTTATGCCATTTGTGCTATCTTCTCATTTTTCACTAATTTCACATTTAATCTTAGTCTTTGCAATTATAATTGTTAAATTTTTTTTTTAGAATTTTGAGTGCTTTGGCAGTACATATACTAAGTTTATTACAATTTTGAATGATACAGATTACATCATTCTTAGCAACTGAAAAAACATACACAAAAGTTTTCATGTTTAGACATTTTATTCACTGAACTAAAAGCTAATACTATAGTAAAAATTTGAAAGCTCCTATGAAATAATTTCATATCATGTGTATCATACTTATATAGTTCGAATAAGTTAACTTTGTCAGAATGAGGTAAAGTTAATAACTTTTTTTTTTTTGAGATAGGATCTTACTAAGTAGTTCAGGCTGGCCTTGGCCTTACTG
This sequence comes from Dinomys branickii, assembly GCA_004027595.1. Taxonomy (NCBI): domain Eukaryota; kingdom Metazoa; phylum Chordata; class Mammalia; order Rodentia; family Dinomyidae; genus Dinomys; species Dinomys branickii. The sequence goes on along the minus strand of PVLD010012905.1, from coordinate 22,975 downwards.
TGTAGCCCAGGTTGGCCTCGAACTTGTGACAGTCCTCCTGCCTTAGCCTTCTTGGTGCTAGAGTTACAGGCATGTGCTGCCTTGCCTGTCATGATTTACATTTTGAAAACACACGCACACACGCACACACACCCATACCCATACCCATGCTGGAGATTGAACCTAGGGCCTCACACATGCTAAGCACATGCAGTACTACTGAACTTCAGTCCCAGCTTTAAATCAAATTATAGAATATAGAATTTGGCATTTATGTCAAATGCTTAATTTTGACAATTGAAGTTTATTAATATATGGTCATTTTGATGTCTTCTAATTTTAGTTTTATATCAGGCAACTGCCAGGTTATCTGTAAGCCTTTTAAGTTTTTAAAGAGTCTTTAAAAGATTTCTTGGCATGATCAATTTCATGGTCTAGGCAGAGTAATTGATTTTTTTTTTTTGGATTTTTTTGAGACAAGGTTTGATTATGCACTTCAGGCTGGCCTTGAACTCACTTTGTAGCTGAGGCTGGCCTCAAACTCACAGTGATTCTCCTGCCTCAGCCTCCCAAGTGCTAGGATTACAGGTGTGAGCCACCATGCCTGGCTAGAGTAATTGATCTTAATGATGTGATTTGTTGTTTGGTTCTATTCATCTCCCTTTAAGTATCTCCTAATGGCTATTTCCTAAAGCTAGTTAGAATTTATTGTCTTGATTGGTATTCCTTAAGATAATATACAGTAATATCTCAGTTTATGAACAATTCTGTTTGCAAATGATTTGGTTTGCAGACGTATTTGGCAGAGTTTTGCTTCTGTTCATGAACTCCACATGAGGTGACAAACTCAACTGTGGCCATCATTCCTAGAATCATGGAACAAATTAAGTTCTTGAATCAAGGTGCCACTGTAAATACCCTTGGAAATAACACAAACTTTAGCCTCAGTAAACATGTAGCAAATGTGAATTGAGATCTTCTGAATGGAAATTTTAATAGGAAATTGTGGTAGGCAGGACAAAGACACTGCCATACCCAAGAGATAACCATATTATAAAACCTAGAAACTAGACTATAGGTTAAATGGCAAGAAGGAATTATGGGATCAGCTGGAATTAATGTTGCTATTCAACTGACCCTAAAATGAGATTCATCATGGATTATGTGGGTGGACAGAAATATATTGTCAGCAATTCTGAAAAATGGGAGAAGCATACAGAAGAAAGTATCAGAGTGATACGATAGGAGAACTCAGTCTGGTGTTGATAGCTTTCAAGATGGAATAAAAGGGGCTTGGGCCCAGGACCCTGGGTTGTCTCTAGGACTTAGAAAAGGCATGGAATAAATTCTGCCCTGGAGAATCTTTAATCTAAATGTGGTAGGTTTGAGTAATTAACAGAAACTGCCTAATCCAAAGAACAGAGAGGAAAAAATTAGAGAAAAATGAATACCATTTCAGAGATCTGTGGGTCATTGTCAAGAATCTCAAAGCATTACACATAATGGGAATCCCATGTAGGGAGGGGAAAAAAACGGGCAGAAGAAAGATTGACTTGTCTAGAGCTTCCAGAAGGAACACAATCTTGTTGATACTCTGATTTTAGCCTGCTGATAATCCATGTTAGATTTCTGACCTGTAGAACTGTAAGAATAATAATGTCATGGTGTTTGAAGATGCCAGGTTTGTTTCAATTTATTACAGTGGCAATATGAACTAATAAAGAAGGTGCCTAGGGAGGACCTACTTAAACGTAGAAAAATACATTGAAAGGATGGCTGAATTTAATGGAGGACAATTTATATCTCCCCGGTTTAGTTTTTTTTTTTTTAGTCTTCCAACAGTTTATTAGAAAGAATGTAGACACATTTAAAACAATTCCACTGTCATGAACATAAATTGAGGTTTCCCAGCTAGGGTAAAAGCTGAATTAATAAAAAATAAAAAAATCCAATAGTGTATTAACACCTTTTCATTCATTCGCCTTACTGACAGTGCAAGTACAAATCTGGTCTAAATGTGCAGACTCCCATGCAACAATGTACAGGTTTCTTTGTCCTCCATGCTAAGAGATGTAAAAGTTTAAGGGCCAAACAATACCAAATGTATAGGCTTCAAAAACCATCTAAGTGAAAGGCTTTCACTATTTTAGCTAAGATACATCTGGAACACTGACAAGTGATCGCTTACACACAATAATGTGAAGTAAGTTTTTTGAAAAATAGTGGAATAATTCTGAATGTTACAAACTGGAGGAATGGCAGGTTACTAGTTTAAGGTATCAGTCAATTTGAGCCCATGTCTAAATTCTAAAATTTAATCGCCTTTCCCTATGCTGAGAAGTTATCTTGTCAGTAACTAGGTTATGAAGTAAAAGAGACTTAGGTGAAATTTTTAAAATCACAATTGCTGTACCAATTGTCTAGGACCTCAATAGCTCATGAAAATCTGGAGAATGTTCATGCATAAGGACAATCCCTCTGGTGACTTGAAATTGTCCCATACAATGGTACATTATCAACCCTCAGTGAAGCCTTAAAGAAAAACAAAAAACAAAAACAAAACAAAACAAAAAAAAACAGGTTGGAAAAATGGGTTAAAGGAGGCAAATACAGCATCTGCCTTTAGAGCTATCAACTCAGGAATTCTCTCAATTATGAAATCTTGCAGAGAAGTTATTTTCTTTTTCAAAATTCAGGTGATGACGCTTGCTTACTCCAGATCTGGCATTTTTTCATCATCACTGTCTTGTGAATCATCATCTGCTCCATCTACTTCTGGTAAATCTACATCCTCATCACCACCCATGTTGTTCATCATCTCAGAGAAACGATCAAAATTAGACATGTCTTCATCAGAATCATCCTCCCAGCCTTTGCAATTATTGAAGTCCACACTAAGCCAATTAAGCTTTGCCCCTTCTTTTGTTAACCTAGGCCATGACTGGCCAGATTCTCCTTTTCATAAAGAACATAAAATTGATCTGTCTGTTCTTTTATGCTTGGAATTACTTGGATCAATACAGTGAAAAAGATCAATTTCATTTAAATGTTTAAAATTATCACTTCCTCCAAGACAACTGAAAGTAAGTTTGGATTTTTCAAAATTTACATTAACATCTTTACTGTCTTCAGTGCAAAATTCAGTGAAGACATAGTCCCTTCGATCATACCACTTTGCAGAAGCAGGCTACTACATTGTGAACGGGGAAGGGGGACGGGTGAGCGGGTGGGCGGGACTCCTGCGGTGGCTGCTGGGGAGTCGACTCCTCTCCAGTGGCGATGACGTTGGCGTTGTCTCCTTTCCGGTGGCGACTCCGGCGTTGTCTCCCCGGTCGCGGCCTCTTGCTCCGTTTCTCAGGCAACGGCGGGCTCAACCCGGGTTCCCACAATGCACCGCGCGGAGAGAGCGCCATGGTTTAGTTTTTGTCCAGCTTTCTCTTAAAGACAGGCCTTCAACTTCAGTTATGCCTCGGTCACCTCACAGGAGCACTAGCGGCAATTCAGACAGCCTATGACCTTGCGAACTATGTGGTTGAATAATTGTATGACTTTTAATAAATTAAGGTTTAGGATTACTATTCATAGGACTTACGGTAATGGTGGCATTAAGTGGTTAGCTCATCCTGTTTGGCCCTGCACTGAAAAGTATAAAACTATCAAAAAGCAACATTTCTGCCTCTTCTGTGATTAGGCCTATCGCCTCTCTTCTTTGTAATCTCTGATTGAGATGTGTGGCTTTCTAGACTGTGCCATCCATAAAACCCTCCAGCCCTTTGCCAAATGGGCAGACTTCATTCACAGTAGAAGGCTATGACTCTGACAACTAAAAATGACAAACTGGGTTGGAACAGATGGAAAAAACTTGTACCTTTGCTAGGCTAAGTTATAGTATCAATATCAAGGCAACTGGTGAATTAGTGATAAATTTAATGGGGAGAGCCTATGTGAGAGCCGTAGGAGGGCTGAGGTGTAGTACTTTTTGCACGTCCCTGGATAACAAGAAAACTTTATCTGTGTAGCAGAGACTGAGGAGAGCCTAAACTAGGTGCAACTTTGAATGCATTCCTTTATCTGCACAGATCATTTATAAGAAAGTGGAGGCATGGTGGGCTTAGGTGTTAGAACATTGTCCATACCCAAATTACTGGCTTGTGGCTAAGGTATACAGAGAAGGGAAAGCCCTTAGGAAGGCAGACAAAAACTCAGAAGTAAGAGTAAAATAACTGAATGGAAAGATTAAAAGCTATACAATATTAGAGAAAAACTGTTGCAAGTCCATACAAGTTACTAAATACAAATAAACAAAAAAATTAACGCACAGATAAGTTAAAAAGAAACTGGTTTTACTTTAGTATGTTACCTAAATCTACAGTGTATTTGTTTTTTTTTTTAATGGTGGCAAAGTTTCACATTTATTAAAGGTAGAAAAAAACAGGCGAGTGAGTTCAGGCCAAATAAAATTTTAAAAAGAGGAAAAACTAAATACACCCAAGAGTACAGGGTAGACTATCATGAAAAAACATGGTAACAAGTGCTTAATGGAGATGGACCCTTTTTTATATTTCCCACATTGGCATCATGTCTAAGTCATACTATCAAAAACTTGTTGGACTTCTTACAAGAAGTTCACATGCAGGGCTTTAGGAATGGTTTTGTGGATGTGTTGGGGATTTCACCATACCTCCTTTCCCAGCCAGTTTTAGCCACACTCTATCTTCCTGCCTCATTTCCTGAGAGACATATATTATGCCTTGAGAGACACGTATCTTCATAGTTCTTTATGGGGTCCTAAGGGACTGGAGTTCTCACTCTTTATATATCCACTCCTGCTGGAAGGGGCTGTAGGCCTTACCTACCAGGAATTACGTGTTTCCCAACTACCTTGAGGTCTTAAGGCTCACTGGGTTGGAGAAAAAACCTGCTAGAAGACAATGAGAAGCTTTTTCAGAGCTTTCAGTTATACAAACAGCCCACTCAGGTTTGCTACCACTGAGGGTTTGTTAGAACACAAATTGCTAAAATTATCCAGGAATTTCTGATTCAGTATGTGTGATGCGGAGCCTGAGAATTTGAATTTCTCACAAGTTTTGTGTGGTGTTGAAGCTGCTCTTTTAGCAACCAAACCACAAAGTCAAAGCCTGCTGCGGGAGCATTAGAATAGAGTACTGACCCTGGAAGGGACAGAGGACACTGAAGAACTCTCCAGAAACCAGACCTCAGTAGGAAGCAGTTACACAGCAGCTCAAGCTGGCCAGGAAAACTTCCAAAGGTGTAGTCAGGTTGATTATATCTTACCTGAAATACTTGGGACCAGAAACATTCAAATTTCAGGTGAGGCAATAAATGGCAGGGCTCTGCCAGTTGCTAAATATATCCATCCTGGTTATGTACTTAGAAACTCTAGAAGTAATTGTCAGGCGACTCTACAGACTTAGAAGACCTGCTATAACATAGACTTTGGGGACTATTCTACTCAAAACTTCCCAATTTCTTCCTCATTATAGTTAGTAGGTCCAATCAGCCACCTTCATTCATCATCCTACCTGTTTTGGAAAGAAAGACTTTCATATTACTAACTTGTAACACTCTTCTTGAGATATTATGCCTTTAATATTTACAATTTTTTTTTTTTTTAACCTGTAGCAAGGATTACTATCAAGCTCCACCCACAGGGCTGGAGTGGAGTGTTAGCGAAAACCTTGCCGCTCGTGTAGCACACTACCTACATTTGAGAGTCCACAGGCCAACCAGAAGCCTCAACTCCAAGCTCTAACAATGTGCACTTTAATATTTACAATTAATCCTTTTATTCATCTGGAATTGTAAAGCATCTGGTTGACATGAGGTTTTTTTAACTTATGTCCTATTTCAGATTACAAGTTCCTTAAATAAAAGAACTGTCCTTTTTTTTTTTTTAAAAGACAATGAGAAAAGAGTTAGTGAACTTTACCATGAAGTTGGGCATATCCAAATATGAGAAACAGGTAAGATTTCCATGTTTCCTGTGGAGGAAAACGTATGGCAAAGGAGGCTGTCAGATTATCAAGAGCAAGATCCCATTTACTTAACTGTACTCAGGAGCATTGGAGTCTTGGTTCTTTGAGAGAAATGTCTGGTCTTCCAGATGTTCACAGTACTAGCTTTTCACTTTTCAGTGGTCTTTTTCTTCAGACAGTTAAAATGGGGCTCATGTTATTTTTTATCAAATTGGTGGAATCTGTGGTTTATGGTTCATGAGGTTTTCCATGGCACATCTTGGGCCCCGATGGTCTCCTGGCCGACTAAGCTAGAGATGTTACCAGGCTTTAAGGGGCTGTTGTCTCCTTCTAGAGGTATTTTGAACAAAGCAAGCATAAAGAGTGGAAAAGTTTCACATTTTGCAACCAAATATTCAGGTGCAACTAGAATCATGGAATGAATTCTCATGAACTGAGGTACCACTGTATTAAAGGTAGGAAAAAAGCAAGCTGTATAGAGCAAGTTTTGGACAAGTAAAAGTAGCAAAAAAGGAGAAAAAATACACACCAAATACACCTTCCAGCATAGGGTGTGCTACTGTGAAGAAACACCATAGCCAGAATGTACAATTTTGAACATCAAATTACTAAACATTCAGTGCAACAGGAAAGTGTGACTCATAATCGGAAGAAATAATCTACAAAAACTGACGCTTGGTAGGATTTGGGAAACTCCCTGCCAGAACTGAGAACCACAAGCAGCAAGCTCAGACAAAAGAGACAGATACTATAGGTTGGTAGGTACTCAGAGATTTAGGGGAAACTTAGATACCAGGTAGGTCACCCCATTTATAATGCACCCCTCATTTTTTACACCATGAAAAGAAAAAGGAAAAGCTAAAAGTGTTGCTGATGGTATGTTAAGCTATGCTTATGCTTGCTCCCTAGTCTTTTCTCTGTGTAACTGATTATTTGGTTTTTACCATTGGGTCAACATTTATGAGGCAGGGGAGAGAGAAGCTGTGCAGTAATGGTTTCTCACAGTCTCTGTTTACTTGCTGATGTCTTGATTGTAGTCTACTGAGAGCACTTCATTATTACAGTCAGGGTTTGCAAGGGAATAGATTTAATATTGGACAAATAATTAATAAGATTATTTTATAATATTCACCCAAAAACTCAAATGCAGAAGAGTGCTAGAGATCTGTCCATGTACTAGAGACCCAAAGAATCCCGCTGAGAGCCTAGATCCCACAGCAATATTCTGCATGAGTCCAGCTGAACATTAGAGCCCATAGGAGTGTCCTGTACAAGTCCAACTGGGAAGACCTAGAACCCACAACAATGTCTCATGCAAGTCTGTATCAAGGATCTGCACTGGAAGGCTGACAGGCCAGTGGTGGAAGCTAGAAAGGCTGTCGTAGAGGGGTGAAGGATCTGTGCCACCAGGCTGAGAGATCTGCGTTGGAGCCAGGGGGCAACACTCAAAATAAGGACCAGAGTTCCTGTAAAGAGAATTATAGCCATCTTCAGTGACAGCGAGACCTGAGCTTCTCTGACAATGAGAAAAGCTGAGTTCATGTCAGGAAATCTAACGTGATAGAGTTCTCCAGGATAATCAACAGTATATCATCTCCTGACCCCATTCTCCTTTTATGCTCTTTGGCAGCAACCCTCAGGTGGGCCTTCTATACCCAGAACCATGCTGATTCAGTTCAGCTGGGTGTTACAAGTTGACCATTAAGTTAATCCACCATCATATACCCCTGGTCAGCTTGATAATTAGACACTTTTTTTTAAACCATAGTCTCCAGTTTTGTGGAAACTTAACATGTTTTGATCTATTCAGATTTATTAATGTAACAATTACATATGTACAACTCTGAACTGCACTCATTTCCACACCAAAAGCAAGTATTTAAAGGGTTCAAGGTTAAAATCACAACACCTTCAGTAAATAACTATAAACATGTATCTAAAAACTACTTTAAAATCATGTTAAGAGAGCTATTACAATCACAATCCTTGCCTCCCATTAACTTTTAACAACAGGGTATGGTAATACTAAGGATTGCCCCTCAGGAGCGCCTGCATTTCAAATATACTGTTCCCTTCTGGTGCAAGGCTTCAGGTCATTTTTCCATTGTTCTGTTCTTAGCAACCACATTCTCCTCTGTTTCATCCTTGCAATTCACAGCTCTACAGAGCCTCCCTTCTGGCCAAATGCTTCACATCACCCTGCTGGCTCTTTCCTCTTAATTTCCAGCGTAGATCTGGCCAAAAGCTTTCAACAGTAACTATGCCAGCATCCCAAAAGTAAACTACACTGAAATTTTTCTGCCATCCAGACACTATTTCTAACACGAGCAAAGTGCACACCAATTTTCTGCCAAAGCATAACATATACCACCTGGGATCCAGCAGCCAATGCAGTCCTTCTCAATAGAAGCCTCCTAAACTTCATCTTAATCAGCAGCATTTCCATCAGTACTCTGATTTTCCAGGCTCTGACCAGAGTCTTCCACAGAGTTCATAGCATATTGGGGCTGCCCCTTTGGCTAGTCTCTCAAAACTTTTCCAAATTAATTCCCAAGGCTCTTAAGCCACATGGCCAGGCAATGTCAAAATACTAAATGACCCCACTCTGGGTACCAGTTTTCTTAATTATTTCTCTCTCATTGCTGAGACAAAATACCCAGCATCCCAAAGTTAAAAGGAAAAAGGTTTATTTAGCTCACAGGACTGCCGTATAGGTAACGTAGTACTAAAGGAAACACACAGTAACTTGAATCCATAAGAAAAATATGGGAAACACTCAAGTAAATACGAAAGTACATTCTGTTAATTAAAAAAAGATTACTTAAGAAATAATTTTGGGCTGAGCATGGTGGTGCCTGCCTGTAATCCTAGCACTCAGGAGGCAGATGCAATGAGATTGCTGTGAGTTTGAGGCCAGCATAGGCTACATAGTGAGTTCAGGGGCCAGTCTGAACTGTAGAGTGAGACCCTGTCTCAAAAAAAAAATAATTTTGGAACTGTGTTGTTGGGTTTGTAACATATAAGTATTATATAAAGGAAGAGGCAAGGAAATAGAGCATAAGTACAAAATGGTTAGATTTTTCCAGAATTACTCTGAATAGATAATAAATATCCAATGAACCACTTAAAAATTGAACAGTATTGTTTGTTAACTGCCAACATCCCAGTTATTTTTAATTTTTTCCAGGTATTTTTATAGTTGCTAAGTATTTAAATATGTCTAAGAACTGGTTTCTTCATTGTTTATCACCACAATGTTTAGTGATACAGTATTGATATGAATATATTTTTTCTACAGTAGTGTATGTGAGGGTTGTAAAATGGTAACATTCAAGGTAGTTGGAATGGTTCTATGACTTGCCAATCAGTCCTTTTTGAAATAAGAAAGTGCAAAGTGTTTTGTGGCAGCAGCTATCAGTGTTAAAAATACAAATGTTTTTGTACCTAGCAACTGAACTTCTAGGATTTTTATGTGCATATGTATTTGTAGAAATAGCCCATTGTAGTATTATTGCAATAGCATAAAATTGGAAACAGGAATACTGACCAGTTGGGAATTGCTCCTTGAAAAGAAATAGAAAATACATATAGTATGCTCTTTGGGAGTAGGATAGCCGTGGACAGATGGAACATTTCTGGAAGACCCTTACCCCCCGCCAGTGTTGACAGCAAGTTCACACTAGTATGGGAGCTGGCATAGGATAATGTTCATTTGTTTTGTCCAAGGACATTTGGGGAAAAAAGAGAAAATTATGTTTTTAAAGATCTTTAGACTTTAAATTTCACAGCTCTGGGGTTCTTTCAATTATTTATTGCTACTTGTACATAATTAATTTTGATTACAGAGTTAGGGTGAAAATGACCACAGAAAATAAATTTTTGTCATCTCTTAATTTGTCATTACTATAATGAAATAAATGAGGCTAATTGCTTAGAAAGAAAAAAGGTTTTTAGTTCATGGTTCTGGAGCCCAAAAGTCTAAGCAGTAAATGGCAGTCACTATGAGGCTTCCACTGACTGAGTCACCTCATAGTGAATGGCAGTGCAGTGGCAGGTGTGAATGTGAGAGGAAGAGGTCATGTGGTGATGTGGGCAGAGTGAGGGGTGGGGCAGCTCCAGCCTGCCACCTACCATACTTAATAAAGGTCCCCCACTCTGACCTCCCCAGCAAAAACAACCAGCAAAAGGGAGGAATTGCAGGCAAGCAGCCTCTTTCTACCTCCCTTACATTGTAAATAGGCTACCCCCACCCAGGGGACATGTAGCCCTCACATAATTTTCATGCCCTGCTCTTCCACAGGCTTAGGATGCATACAAAGTAAGCACCCTGGCTTCCTGCTGAGTCACTCAGCAAACCTCTAGATTCCCCAAGTTGTTACAATGTATCAACCATAATAGATCTCATTTGTTGATTCTTGGTATATTTGTATAAGAAATTACCTGTATAGGTATATGGAGTTTTGTTGAGAAAGTCCTTGTCAACACCTATGTCTTCAAGAGTTTTACCTACTTTGCTGCCAGCAGAATCAGTGTTTTTATTTTAACATTTAGATCATTCATCCATTTTTATTTTAATTTACTACCTGGTGAGAGCTGTGGGTGTAGATTGTCTTCTGCATATATATAGATAGCTACTTTTCCCGGTACCACTTGTTAAAGTGGCTGTTAATCCTCCAGCATATGTTTTTGGCTTATTTCAGAGATCACGTGGTTGAATGTGCCTAGGATTACTACTGCGTACTCTTTTCTGTTGATCCATATGTCTGTTTTTGTGCTAGTACCCTAGTATTTTGTTTTGCAGCTATTGGGAATGGTACTGTGTTCCTTAATTCTTCCTCACTGAATGCATTATTGGTGTACAGGAATGCAACTGATTTTTATGAGTTTGAACCCTGCTACATTGTTGAATTTGGTTAATTCTAGGAATATTAGAGGGAATTTTGGGGGTCTTCTATATAAAGGTAATGTCATCTGTGAATAAGGATAATTTGAGTTCTTCCTTTCCTATATATATTCCTTTTCTTTCTCTTGCCTGATAGTTGTGGCTAAAATTTCAAGTACATATATTGTATGAAAATGGTGGTAGTGGACATCATTGTCTTGTTCATGATTTTAGAAGAAAAGCTTTGTTTTTCCTCCATTTAACATGATGTTGGCAGTAAGTTGGTCATAAATGACTTTCATCAGATTGAGACCAGTTCTTTATATACATATTTTCATTGCTTACTTCAGCACATATACTAAAACTATATACCTATTTTTAGGGATTTTTATCAAGACTCTAAGTTGGATTTTGTCAGTTTTTCCTGTGTCAGTTGAAGTGATAGTGTGTTTTTTTTGTTTTTACTTCTATTTGTGTGATTTGCATAAATTGAACTATCTTGCATCCCTTGGATGAAGCCTACTTGGTCACAAGGGATGATCATTTCAAGATTTATTTGCCAGTAATTCTGTTTGCCAGTATCTTGTTGAGGAGTTTTGTGTCTATGTTCATTAAAGAGCTTGGCCTATATTTTTCTGTTTTATTGAATCCTTGTCTGGTTTTGGATTCAAGGTAGTGCCAGCTTCCAAGAATAAGTTTGGCAGTACGCCTTCCCTTTCAATTTCATTAAAAAGAGTTTGGCATTAGATCTTCCCTGAAGTGCTTGTAGAATTATGTGGTGAATCAGTAGATTATGGGTTTTTCTTGGTAGGTTTTTTATTGTTGCCTCAATTTCATGGATTGTTACTGGATTATTTGGGACTTTTACATCCTGCTTTAGGTTTGGTGATCCATGTATATCACAGAATTTTTTTTTTCCTGGATTCTCCAGTTTATCAGAGTACAGCTTTTCAAAGTAGTTACTAATGCTCTTCTGAATTTTGGTGATGTTTGTTGTAAATTTTCCTTTTTTGCTTCTAATTTCATTGATAGGATTCTTCTATTTTATGGTACGATTAACAAAGGGTTTGTTTTGTTTCTTTCAGTGAACTTCTTTGATTCATTGATTCTTTGTGATTTTTTTTATCTCAATTTCATTCATTTCAGTTCTAATCATTATTTCCTTTTTTGTTTGTTTGTCTTGTTTTGTTGAGACAGGGTCTCACTATGTAATGGAGGCTGACTTTGAACTTGATTATGTAGCCCAGGCTGGCCTCAAACTCAGGGTGATCCTGCCTCAGACACCTGAGTGCTGGGATTAGAGGTGTACGGTGCCACGCCCAGCTCTTATTTCCCTTTTTTGTACTAGCTTTTGATTTGGATTGTTCTTGCTTTTCTAGTACCTTCAGGCACATCACTAGGTTATGTATTTGGTTTTGCTGTTTTTCTGATGTGGACGTTCACAGCTATAAACTTTCCTCTAAGTACTGCTTTCATTGTGTCCCATTGGTAGGGATACGTTGTACTAGCACTATTTGTTTGGTTCTAGGAATTGTTTAATTTCTTCCTTGGTTCTTTTCTGTGACCCATTTTTTAAAAAGTGTAATATTTAATCTCCATGTAATTGTTTAATCTCCCTGTGTTTATATAATTTTTTGTTTTATCATTTCTAGTTGTGATAATATACATAGGATAATTTTTGTTCTTTTACATTTACTTTAAGCATGATCTATGGGCTAACATGTGGTCTATTTTAGAGAAAGTTTGGTGTGTGTATTCTGTTGTAAGGTGAAACCCTGTAGGTAATTCAACTCTTTTTGTTTGGAGATGTAGTTCAACTTTGATATTACTTTGCTTTTTTTTTGTCTAGTTGAATTATTTGTGATAGTGAGTCATTGAGGTTTCTCACTATAATATTGTTAATGTTTATCTTATCTTTTATGTCCAGTAGTGTTTGTTTTATGAAGTTGAGTGAGCTGCATCAGTTTTGAAAGATAGTTTTGCAGTATATGTTAGCCTGGGTTAAAAATTATTTTCTTTTAGTGCTTATAACACTTCACACAAAGCCAATGGTGACAAATCTTTTAGAGACTTGAGTGCTCAAACTGCAACCTAAAACCCACTTATTTATTGCAAAATACCAACACTGCAATTAAACCTGAATACCGAGGTTTTAGCTTAGAAAAAAACAACTGTTATTTGATGTGTGACTTCTGGGCATGTCATAAGTTTGTCACCGCTGCTCTCAGCTCTCTTGGCCTTTAAGGTTTATGTTGACAAGTCTGCTATAATCTTAATGGGATCACCTTTATAAGTGATACATTGGGCTGGGGATATAGCTCAGTGGAATAAGCGCTTGCCTAGCAAGCGCAGGGTCCTGAGTTCGATCCCCAGTACCGCAAAAAAAAAAAAAAGTGATACATTGCTTTCCTCTAATAGCATTTAAGATTCTATTCTTGTGTCAGACTTGGGATTTTGACTATCATGTGTCATGGAAGTTTTTTTTTGATACTGGTTATTTGGAGTTCTGTATACCTCAGTTACTGTATGTTCATTTGTTTCTCCATACTTGGAAAGTTTTCTGCTCTTCTGTAGATGGGTTTTTATGCCATTGGTTCTGTCTTCTGGTTTTTTACAAATTCCATCTAATCTTAGATTAGTCTTTTTTGCATCTTTAATAGCCATCACAATCATTTTTCATGTTCTTTTACTTTTAAGGTATCTCTGAAAATTGGTCTCTTACAGCAGTCCTATGTAATAATTCTGACATTGGTCACTTCTGCTGCTCATTCTTTTAATAGATTTTTAATCCCCTGTATTTCTGTTTCCTTTTTCATGGACTTTTAGTTCTTTGCTAAACTGATCCTTCATGTTCTGTATCATCTTAACTCAGCTAGTTTTTTATTAGTGTTTCTTATTAGTGTTTATGAGCTCTGTAAGCTCACTGATCATTTTATTATACAGCCAGTAAGACCCTGACTTACAAACGAGTTCTATTCCAGGAGAATGTTGATAAGTCAGATTCATTCATAAGTCCAACAAAATGAGTCTTACATTATATTTTCACTTTTGTTTCCATGGTATTGGTTTGTGCTGCTTAGCAATCTCCTCCATATTACTGCTGTTTTTCCTCTTGCTTCTGGACATCCTAGGCTCTGATTGAGCACTGTACTACTGTCCCCTATCACATTGTGCAGTAAGCATACAGCAGTAAAACCATGGTGATGTCTGACACATATGTGAGCTGCTCCCAAAATCTGTTCTTACCTATAAATGTTCATAATGTTAGGTCCATTCATATCTGTGAAAGTTTGCAACTCAAATGGTCATAAGTCAGGGACTCACTGTATACATTTTCCCACAACACTAGTATGGGTATCTTTTGAGTTGTTATCTGCTTTTCAATGATGGTCTCAAATATAGACCTTTGCCTCCATCCAAATAATGGAGAGAGTATGCAGTGTAATTGGCCCAGCACGTAGTTCTCCAAAAGTGAGCTACACTATTTTTGATAACACAAAGACAAACCAGATATTGGCATACAATAAAAGCCAGTTAATAGTAACAGCTATGACACCCTGGCAAAAATAATCAGCGACAACAATAAAGTCAAAGACAAACTGAATATTGACATACCAGAAAAACCAATACTTAATTCCTGAAATTACCATTAACAGTAGAAAAGAGATCTGCAATATTAATAGACACAGACAAACTTATGATGTATGATATATATCTATTAAATGTAACAACTGAACTACCATTAACAGAAATGAATTTAAAAAGTATAGCACTAAGATTTACTAATCTTAATATCTAAAGATTAGGGGCCTGGGGTGTGGCTCAGTGCTAGAGTTCTTGCCTTTCATGCATAAGGCCCTGGGTTCAATCCCCCCAGCAACACACACACACACACACACACACACACACACAGGAATAAAAAGAATGGTTTCTTAAGAATAATTATTTTAAAAAGAAAGAATATTTTTTTAAATCTAAAGATTAATGGTAATAATAAAATGGAAGGGGTGGGGAAGGGGAACGTTAAAGCTGTACAATAGGAAATGAAAAGGTGTGAAATAAAGCATCCTATTACGCTTAAAAATTGTTAGAATTAGATAAAAGTAACAGAAAAGAACACACAAGCAAAAGAGCAAAAGAAAGGCAAAAAAGGAAAACTGTCAAACCAATGAAGAGAAAGAAAAACGAATCAAAAAAATTCATTTGGGTTTTTGAATGAGTGGTTTCTTTGCCGGGTCTGCAGTATTGGGATCCACCAATATGAGGAAGGGATAATAAGTTATCCCCCAAAATACTAAGTCGTGTTTTGTTTCCACATTTACCTTTTGTGTGTGAATGCTGAGTCCCAGCTCTCCTTTCCTTCCTGGTGTGGCTGGTAAGTGGTATCCATTCTAGGGCTGTATTAACTCCAGCTGCTTCTAGTTTGAAGCATCTCTTGTGCACCCAGAGTAACTGCTTTCTCTGCCTAGCTTTATAGCCTGTGGGCTTGTGAAGTGTCTCCCTCCACCCCACTCCAGAGGGCCCTCTGTCTACACATATGACTGGGACAGTCTTCCAAGCCAGGGTGTGTCTTTGATCATGTTGGCAAATGAGGAAAGAAAATAGGCCTCTGAGTTCTGTGCTGGATGGAGTCTGCAGTGGGGGTGGTGGTGGTGTGTGTGTGTGTGTGTGTGTGTGTGTGTGTGTGTGTGTACACGAGAGAGAGAGAGAGAGAGAGAGAGAGAGAGAGAGAGAGAGAGAGAGAGAGAGGCCACCATCTCCCACCCACTGTGGTAAAAAGTGACCCCAGAAACTCTGAAGTTCAGTTGCTCTGTAGCTCAGTCTTAATTAACCCCTTCCCCAAATGCCTCCTTCTTAAATACTCAAACATGGCAGGCACTACACTGAATTTCTTCTCCATCTTAACCTGCCAGGCAGAGCAAAACCTGATGCTGTTTTTGCAGTTTACAATAGGGTGGGCTTTTCAGGGGGTGGGGGGCTAGTGCTACTGGCCCAGTCCAGTTTGTTCTCCCTGGAGCTGTGGACCCTCTCTGGGATGACCCTGCTTTAGTGTAGATCGGTCCCCTTCTTGAGAGCTACAGTGCATGCTCCAGCCTGTTTTGTTATTGTCTTGTCATTGGTTCAGTTTCTCTGTAGTTCATTTTCCTGTCTTTTCTTTCTTAATTACTGGAAGTATATATTTTTTCTTCACTAAGTTCTCCTCCAGATGTCTGGACTGCAGGTCAAAGGTTGTGTTTTGCTCCAGGTCTTTTCTCTGCCATGTTTTACTTTCACCTTTATTTTCATTATTTAAAAAACAATTAAATAAAAATGCATTGAGGCACAGCAAGATGAATTTTCAGTAGGCAAGAGAAATCACCAAGTTGACCTTACATTTCTTTTTTTAAAAGCTTGGCCACAAATTTATTACTTTAAATGACTTGAGAACTAAATAACAAATCAATGTAGATACCATAGCAAGAATAAGACATTTTCTGGTTGACTCTTGTCTGAAGGTATTATTGAGTAAAGCAGTAGAAGAATTATTTAACTGGGATACTCTGTAACCATGTTTTTATGTGCACCATGGGTAATAATTGTTTCCCATTTATTTTTTTTCCTGCCATTTAGATAATGTTGAATTTTACTTCCAACATTGATGGACATAGTGCTGCCAGTTATTTAAAGCAAGATATTAGTGCTTGCTTTTTGTTTTTATGTTGTTAGCTTTTAAGGCAAAAGTGTTACTTAATGGTCTTCCTTTTCTGATTTTAACAAACTGCTTCTAATTTGTAAAGATAAAAGAGAGCTATTAAATCGGTGAAGGAAGTGCTTCTCGAGCACATTCTCACTGGCTTGAAACACTGGTGATACATGCATAATTATCACAGAGGGTGGCTTGTACCACTGGTGGTAAAAACAGATCTAGTCACTTTGATGGATCTTTTTACTAATGAAATTACTAAAAAGCCACCAATGGGACAGTCATGCATGTATGACCAGTGGTTCAATCTGCCCAGGAGAGAGAGATACGAATTATGGCCCCATCATGAATGTATTAAGGAAAATTCAGGTGATTATTTCATTTATCACTGGGCAAAAATACCAATTATGTAAATTTGAGTTGTATTTCCTATAAGGACAGTTTTTATGTTTTTCAGATAATACACTTTTATATTTTTTCCCTCTGTTTAATGCAGTACTTCTTCCTTTAAGGTACGGCCTGCGTGAGTTTGTGGTGATCGCCCCCGCCGCACACAGTGATGCAGTTCTCAGTGAATCTAAGTGCAACCTGCTGCTCAGTTCTGTTTCCATTGCTTTGGGAAATACTGGCTGGTAAGTGGACGTTCTGAGTAACCTGGACAATGAACTAAGATCTATTGTCAGTGAAAATTTATGAAGATAAAAAGTTACTAGGAACTTACTACATACACTTGCATATCTTGAAATTTGGTATGTGAGGACAAAATTAATGAAACCTTTTTGGACAACATTTCTTTGCTCTTTCTCTTTTTTTGCAGTACCGAAGAGTGAACCAAAGGTCACTGTAACTAGAGCTATATCCCCAACACTTCTTATTTTTTATTTTGAGACAAGGTCTGAATTACTTGTCCAGGCTGGCCTTGGACTTTCAGTCCTACCTCATCCTCCCAAGTATCTGGGGTTACAGGTGTGCTCTGTTAACTCACCCAAAAGTCATTTCAGCTTGAGGAAGTTTAGGCATCATTTGGAATAACTTTCCAAAAACTCAAATTACAAGTATTCTTAGGCCCTATTCTTAAATGGAAATATTGAAGAGCATGAAATTTTCTAAATTAGTATTCTGCTACTTTGAGTTGTATGTTATTTATGTCAAATAGACTGAGACAGTCTACATGCAAAGTAACTAAGAAAAAGTAAGTATATTAGTGTGGGTATACTTTGTAGTGTATCCTATTCTTTGTACTATAGCCTGTATTTTGTCATGTACCCAAAATGAATAATTTGAGGGTTTTTTAATAAAAGGAATGGTTTCTGGGTGTGGTACTGTAGGCCTATATCCCCAGCACTTGGATAGCTAAGGCATGAGGATTGCTGCGAGTTCAGTGCTAGTATGGACTACAAAGTGAGCTCAAGGCCAGCCTGAACTGCCTAGTAAAACCTGTCTCCAAAAGACAAAACAAAGAAAAGTGGTTAGAACATTTACTAATGTAGCAATATTAAGTTGGGGATATATTTTATACTCCTTTCTTATTATTTGAGTTAGTTATGTTCCATAGAGTCACTACAAACACTATTAAATCCTGAACCATTGCTTCTAGGAGAAGTACAGGGTTAAGTTCATGCAAACCCCTGGTAACAGCTGTGTGTATATGTGTGTCATGAGGATTGAACCCAGGGCCTCAAGTGTACTAGCCAAATGCTCTACCACTGAGCAACATCTCCAGTACTGGTCACAACATTTTTGTCAACAATTAATATATGACATTGTTTTGTGTGTGTTTCTGTTTAAAAATATTACTGATTCATTAGAATTGAACTTAGGCAATAGCACTGTAACTCATGACTGAATGCAGTTTATCGAACATATGTATTTTATCTGTGAGACATATCTTAGTTTTCTTGCAGTTAAAAATATTATCTTCAGAACTGTGGTTGGGGGCCATTTTACAGAGTGAAATCAACAAGTACAAAAATCCAAACATTGTAGCTCTAAGTGGATCGTGAAAAAGATAAATTTACCTATAGTCTAAGAGTTGAAACTAAAAAGCAGAGCATTACCTTATTTGACTTCAGCTGGGAATATGCATGTGAGCTACTCAGAGTTTTGCTGTACTGAACATGTCTGCAGATAACTGCATGTGCTGTAGATGCTGATGTGGGAGTTACAAGTGGATTTTTGTGAGTAGGTGAATTTTCAAATATTGAAATCTTTGAATCGTGAACATCAGCTGTATAAATGTTGTAAGAGAAATATTTCACTACAGAATTGGTTTAATTTATATTATTTAATACTTATCCATCAGGTTTATCATGAATTTGGAAGACTAATATATGTGTAATTATTGTTACTCAAGAACATTTTAATCTGCTGTTTTATGACTTTAACCCATTCTTGACAATTTTCTAACTAAAATGCTAAAGGAACCAAGTATCTGTTTCATGCATGAGACTATGTTTGGGGAGTATTCGTTATTTATTGCTTTTAGATAATTGAGATTAAAGTATCAGGAAAATTTTGAGTTTAAGGAGATATTAAATGTTTACTGAACTTGCTTTCTTTTCATATTTAATTATGTCCTGCAGTCAGGTCCCACTTTTTGTGCAAATACATCACAAATGGCGAAGAATGTATGTAGGAGAATGTCAAGGTCCTGGTGTCCGAACTGATTTTGAAATGGTTCATCTTCGGAAAGTGCCAAATCAATACACTCACTTATCAGGCCTACTGGATATCTTCAAATCAAAGATTGTGAGTTGGCATTGATATTGTCAGTCTTATTGGAGAGCCAGATAAAAGTAACCATTTGATAATTTGACCAGATGGAAACATTTCTCTATAATATGAATAATGTAATGATTGGAAGGCTATAATTGACTAAACTACTATGTGTGTTTAAAGACACAAAATATCCAATTAGAAACCGACCTGTTTTGTTTGTTCAGTCTGTAATATTAATTGACTGTGTTCTACTTTTATCCTCTAACAGTAATATGCCAATCTGCCAGCCCAGAGGGCTTTGGGGGCTGCTCATGTGGGGCATTGACTGACTTCCTGGGGATCTGAACTTTTCAGGTTCTGAATTGCCCTCTTTATTTTCAAATCTTTGTTTGGTTTGATTTTAAGGTTTAATCTCTCATATTCTGTGGCTGAGAGCTGCAGGCCAAATGGGATATGCTGAATATATCTTTGGTGTTCTATTAAAAAAATTGTCACAGAGATATGGAAGACTTGCCTGTGTTGCTCTTGGGGAAAAATTAGGGTGTTGAGTGCAGAAATTGATACCACCTTATATAAGTGATCAAACTTGATTAACTGATACCAGATTTAATGTTTTATATACCAGTTAAACTAAATTAAAACCCACTGGGTGTGGTGGTACATGACTGTAATCCCAGTACTTGGGAGGCTGAGGCAGGAGCGTTGCTGCAAGTGGAGGCCAGCCAAGGCTACCAAATGAGTTCAGGACCAGCCTGAACTATATGGTGAGATCCTGTCCCAAAATAAAAAAAATTAATTAAAACCCAAACTGTATATCTCCTGATGTAGCACACTGAATAAGCTATATTTCATCTATGTGGCATTTCTGCCAAAATGTTTAACATAAAACATGAGAAAAAAACACATTTCCAAAGTCAACTCTAGTTTACAAAGCAACTGGTCTATACTCTTCAAAATCTCAGTATCACAATAGCCAAAGCAAAGACTTGGAGCTATTTATATTAAAGGAGATCAATGAGATATGACATCTAAATGCAGTGCTTGATTCTTGATTGGATACTTGGTCAAAACAAAATAGCCATTATAGATCTGATTTGGAATAATCATGACACCTTTTTTTTGAGACAGGGTCTCAAAATGTAGTCTAGGCTGGCATTGAACTCAGTATGTAGCCCAGGCTGGCCTTCAACTCATGGTGATCTTTCTGCCTCAGCATCCCCAGTGCTGGGATTACAGGTGTGCACTACCATGCCTAGCAGTTATGATAATTTTTTTGTTTTGGGGTGTTTTTTTTTTGGTACTGGGAATCGAACTCAGGACCTTGCACTTGCTAGGCAGGTGCTTGTGTTGCTGAGCTATATGCCTGGTCCTATGAGTTTTAATTTGGAGTGTATATTAGGATATACTATCAATGCTAAACTTTTTAATAACTATGCAGGAGAATGTCCTTGTTCTTAGGAATTACATGCTAAAATATTTAGAAATGCACTGTTGTGATGTCTACTACTTTTTAGAGGTTCAGTCAAAAATAAATTATATTGTTGTATATCTGTGGCAAAGTGTTACTGTTTGATGTACTTGCTGAAAATTATATAGATATTCATCATACTAGTTTTCCTAACTTCCTGAAGATTTTAGGGGTTTTTATTGGTTTGTTTTTCTTTTTTGTTTTTTAGTGGTACAGTATTGAGGATTGAACCCAGGGTCTTTGTTCTGAGCTATAGCCCCAGCTCTTTTTTTTTTTTTTTTTTTTTTAGATAAATTCTTGTTAAGTTGCCAGGCAGGACTGGATTTGCAGTCCTCCTACTTCAACCTCCCAAGTAGAATTTAAAAAGAAAATGTTGAGAAAGAAACGTTGCAATTTTTTACTGGGTTTTATTAGAAAGACATTTAGGATTAGAACTTAAACAAAGTAATGGGGCTGCGAAAGGGGTCAGTGGGTAAGTGCTTGCCTAGTGTGCATGAGTCCCTCAGTACCATTCCCAGCCCTGTCAAAAAGGAAAAAGGAAAAGTACAGAATCCATCTAAAAAAATATGTATACACACTTCAGGAAAAGAAACCACCCTTCGTAGTGATTTTATAATCTTGTGGTTGCTGTACTTAAAAAATATATCCGAACTTGGTCTTAAAATGGCATTTGGATCCTCTTGTTCTATGATGATATCGAGGTATTGCATATCTAGCATTAGAACGTTGGGTTGTTTGCTTATGATGTATGATGTTTTCTTACTCCCTCACACAGTTATTTCCCTCAGGCCCAAACTTTCTTTGTACCAAGAAAAGTCCCTGCCCCAGTGTCTTAGGCAGAGAGACACGCAGAGTCTGTAATCCCATGATGTCACTGCCTTCTTTCATAACCAAAGCCCAGCAGGCCTGTTCCTTGAGTTCCACTTATTCCCAGGATTTTCTCTGCCTTTTCTAGGATATACAAAGATGTATATGTCATGTTTGATCATAGCTATTTCTTTTCAGTTGTCTCTACATTGCTTTGTAATTACGGCAAAGGTTATTTATGAAAGTGACCTTACTATGACTAAACACTCATTTGATATCTCGACCTGCCTAAAAATTTACATAGATCTTGATTAGCCAAATCTTACTTTGCTTATATAATACACAGCACCCTGAAATTGAATTTATTTTTAGAGATCAGTCACCTGATATTGTAACTTCAGAATGAGTTTGTATTTTCAGTTAAACCTATGACTGACATCTACATATCATTTGGCTCAGCTAGATTTCACTTGTTCATTCCATTGTTATTCAGAGTGTAGTCACCAGACCAGCAGCATTAGCAACACCTAGAAACTAATTTGAGATGGAAAAGAGCATTTTTTAAATTTTTTTTATTTTTATTATTTTTTTTAAATAAAAGTACAAAAACATATTAACAAACAGACCAATTAGCATAAAAAATAGTACAATCACAACTAATCTATAGACAAGGTGACATGGTCTCAACAGTGGTTATTGCTTTATCCATTGATATCTTCGAAGTGTAAATCTATGAACCCATATACAGACATGCAAAATTGGTCAGACAATTAATCCTCTCAATAACAGAAAAACACAAAAACCAAGAATCCAAAGACAGAAAACAAAACAGGCAAACAACAACAACAATAACAAAAAAACACCAATAGTTGCTGCTTTGCATATTGATATCTTCGAAGTGTGTGTTCAGGATAACACATACAGACATACAATATTGATCAAATAACCCGTCATCAATTATTCCTTAGCATTAAGTGATATAATACAATAGTAGAACCGTGTTAGCCCTCCTGCATATATGTATATTCAAATATACATACGTACATTTTTGTCTCTTTTCTCCTTTCCTTTGTCCCATCTGTTCTGTGTTTTTGAACAGATTTCCTTCATGTCTCTTAGTTTATATTCCCACGCTCGGGTTCTTACATCAGTGATACAATACGTTGCCTGCACATGTATCGCTGATTTATTTCACTTATGAGTATGGACTCCAGTTTTGACCACTTGCCTACAAAGTCCCCATAACTGTCTTTCTTTATAGCTGAATAATATTCCATTATATAAAAATGACACAATTTTTTAATCCAGTCTTTTGTGGATGGGCACTTGGGTTGCTTCCACATTTTAGCTATTACAAATTGTGCTGCTATAAACATGGGTGCACATATGTCAGAGTGATATGATGTTTTCAGATCTTCTGGGAAAATACCCAGAAGAGGAAT
>PVLD010012904.1:0-58244 GCA_004027595.1 Dinomys branickii | reverse complement strand
AAAAAAAAAAAAAAGAAAAGAAACCTTTGGAAGTGGCCTATATGTCTATCAACAGATGAATGGTTAAAGAAACTTTGCTATTTATACACAATTGATTACTACTCTGCCTTAAAGAATACACTTGAGAGCTGGGGATATAGCTCAGCTGGGGATATAGCTCAATGGCACAGTGCCTGCCTGGCCAGTGCAAGGTCCTGAGTTTGATTCCCGGTACCAAATAAAGAAAAGAAAAGAATACACTTGATTCATTTGCAGGAAAATGGATGTCACTTAGGACCATAATGTTTAGTGAAATACACTGCATACACAAGCTTAAATATTTTAGTGAAATACACTGGATACACAAGCTTACATATTTCACAAGCTTAAACATAAATGAAGGACAAAATAAAAGGTACTAGGAAATAAATAGGGTGATAGATCTTTTGCTATAGGGAAGGGGACCAAGAAATGGAGGGAGGGAGGAGGGAAGAGCAAAGGAACAGGAAGTAAAAGGGATTAAGGTGCAATATGTATGTAATATCAATTCCCCATAATAAATGTATTTATTATGTATGGGAAACATGTACTAATTTTTTGAAAAAAGAAGAAGAGAAATGATAGTCTTTTCAACAAATAGAGTTGGGATAATTGGGTATCCACATGGGAAGAAAGGGAGGAAGGTATATACTTGGCAGAAATACTTGACCATATGCCCTGGGAGCTGTTTAGAAGAATATTCAAAGGAGAAATGACTTAGGAGTAGCATTATTCACTATATCCCAATTCATAACATCCCAAATTTGAGGCACTTCATGATCCAACAGTAGAATGGATAAATAAAATGATATATTCACGCTGTGTGGGAATGTATGTTTACAGGAAAATTAGTGAGACCGTATCTCAAAGTGAAAAAGTGGGGATGTAGGTTAGTGGGACTCATTTGTTTGAAAGGCACAACACTCTGGGTCCAATCCCTAGTATTAAAAAAAAAAAAACCTGACATTTTCATAATTTTTTTCTTTTGTGGAACTGGGGATTGAACTCTGGGCCTCTGTATCACTGAGCATTCCCACTCCTTTTTTTAAAATTATAATTTGGAGACAAGGTCTTGCTAAATTATTCAGGCTGGCTTCAATTTTATAATCCTCCTGCTTCAGCCTCTGGAGTAGCTGGGATTACACATATGTTCCTTTCACATCCAGCTTTGTAATTCACAGCAACGAAATGAACAAACTATAGTTTCATGCAGTATATATGAAACTTAAGGTATGTACTATACAACTTAATTTATAAAGTTCATTTCAAAACCAGGGAAACATGTTAGTGATACATAATAATACAAAAGCTGTAAATAAAGGCAAGTTATGATTGTGGTTATCTTTATAAGGGAGTGTTATGGCTTGTACCTAGATGTCCCCCCAAAGTCTCTCAAGCACATAGGCGGGGCTTTTGGGAGCTGGCTGGATCATGGCTATGTGATGGATTAAGGTGTGATACTGGGGTTAGGAGTGTGCTGTAACTAAATTGGTTTAGTAGAGTTCTGGGTGTGGATAACGGAAGACCCACGCTGGGTGTGGGAGGCACCACTCAAAAGGTTTATAGCTGGACGGGAAGGGAGGCTTGCTGCGGCTTTGAGCCTGACCTGCCCTGGGCTGCTTCTCCTCTGCCACGCCCTCTGGCATCCCACCCTGCCTTGGAACCAGCTGACTGTGGACTGAAAGTGTGAGTTGAAATAAACTTTGCCTCCTTTAATATTTTAGATGTAGAGATAAAAGGGTCTGATGTAGACAGGTGCTTGTGTTGCTGAGCTGCATCCCCAACCCTGAAGGATCTAATGCAGAATGTGAAGTAAGTAAAAGGAAATAAATCAGAAAAATAGGAAGTATGGATAAGCTTAAATAATTCCCAAAATTATCTATTCTGTTGCTTCAGAAATAATTTAGGCTGGGCGCACACCTGTAATCCCAGAACTCGGGAGGCTGATGCTAGGAGGGCCTTTGAAAGTTCAAGACCAGCCTGGGCTACAAAGTGAGCTCAAGGCCAGCCTGAACTGCATAGTGAGACCTTGTCTCAAAAAAGACAAAAAAAATCCCCCCTCAACCCCAAAATATTTTAGCATATATGCTAATTTTTTTTTTTTTTTTGCGGTACTGGGGATCGAACTCAGGACCCTGCGCTTGCTAGGTAGGCGCTTATTCCACTGAGCTACATCCCCAGCACCTATGCTAATTTTTTTAAAAAGGGCAGAATATATTTATTGAGGGAAAGAAAGCTTCTGTCCGAAAAAGGGACAGAAGGGGGCCCCAGCGAGTTGTCCCTACATATGCTAATTTGTTTCATTTATACCACTACAATAGATTCTTTTAGTTCATTGAGGAGAAAATTTTATGCTTTTTCTCTTTTTCTCCTTTGTAAGAGAGTCTTTTTTTGTTTGTGACTTGCAGTCTGGGGAGCATTTTGGCCATTCTTTTAAGATTATGATATCCAGTGTATTAACCATTTTTGTTCTCTAGTTATATTTTTATAAAATTTTCTTTTTTCACAGAAGAGTATTTTTATATTTTCTTTATTAAATCTACTTGTATTACTTTTTTTTTTTTTTTGGCTTTTTGAGACAGGGTCTTGCTATGCAGTTCAGGCTGGCCTTGGGCCCACTTTGTAGCCCAGGCTGGTCTCAAATTCACAAGGATCTTCCTGCCTCAGCCTCCCAAGTGGTAGGATTACAGGCATGCGCCACCACGCCTGTTGCATTACATTTAAAAAGAAAATACGCACTGATTCATAAACTACAGTGATAAAGTATGCAACAGAATCAACTATGCTTTTGAAAACATCATAGCTGATTTTGTGTATCTGAGTTCCACATCTGCAAATTCTACCAATCTGAGAGAGAAAATATTCAAAAATTTGTATCTATATGAAATATTTATAGATTTGTCTTTATTCTTTAATATAACAAAACTATTTACATAGTATTTACATTGTATTAGTTATACATAATCTAGAGATGATTTCAAGGACACAGGAGGATATGTGTAAGTTATCTGCAAATATCATAACATTTGGGCTGGGGATATAGCTCAGTGGAATAAGCGCCTGCCTAGCAAGCGCAGGGTCCTGAATTCGATCCCCAGTACCACCAAAAAAAAAAAAAAAAAAATCATGACATTTTACAAAAGCGCATAAATGTCTTCTGGGTGTCTTGGAGCCAATCCCCCACAGATACAGAGGAATGATTGTAAGAAGAGGCAGGTTGTGTAAGTGGGTATTAGGTGCGAGACTTCTGTCCAACTACTTCAGGGAAGGTTTTACAGAAAAGACCAACCCACAATTTGATGCAGATTATGGACAAAATGAAGGAGGGGATAAGAGGACAGCATAATTTTTGTTTCTTTGAGACAGGGTCCCGCTATGCAGTTTAGGCTGGTCTTGAACTCATTTTGTAGCCCAGGCTAGCCTCAAACTCCAACGATCCTCCTGCCTCAGCCTCCAAGGCCAGCGTGAAATGCATAGCGAGACCCTGTCTCAAAAAAACAAAACAAAACCAATTGCATAGTTTAGTCATATTCATTTGGTCAGCCTTCTCAGTTACAAGTCTGCTTTGAAAAAAAAATCCACTATGATTTTAAAGATAATAATCCAAGATAAAGATGAATTGCGGCAGGGTGTGGTGGCGCACGCCTGTAATCCCACAACACGGGAGGCTGAAGCAGGAAGATGCTTGCGAGTTCAGGGCCAGCCTGGGCTACAAAGTGAGTTTAAGACCAGCCTGAACTGCATGGTGAGACCGTGTCTCAAAAAGAAGTAAAAAAAAAAAAATTTTTTTTTCAGCTTTGAAGAACCCAAATGACACATCTTACAGCACATACCAGGCTTGGTGTGCTACTGTTCATTAAATTACAGCACTTTAAGGAGCGTTCAAAAGTGACTATAACACTAACTTATTAACAGCGGTCTAAGAGCTGTCATATCAAGCCGGCTGGCGCATGCCTATAATCCCAGCACTCAGGAGGCTGAGGCAGGAGGCAGGAGGATCGTTGCAAGTTCCAGACCAGCCTGGGCTACAAAATGAGCTTGAGGCCAGTCTGGACTGCACAGCGAACCTGTCTCAGAAAGACCGGAAAAAAAAAAAAAACCAAACTGTCCTAACTGAGGCTTCTTTTTACTCTCCTTATGCTAGATAGTATGAAAAACTGCGAGAACCATGTATTTCCAAATCACCGAGAATGGGGGTTGGCAATGGAAAGTTCTGCGGGGCTCAGTTTTTACACGTTCATGTTATAGACACACTGTACAAACACAATCAAGACCTCTAACCGTTCCCCAACAGGTCACACCTCCTCAGACTGACTGGGAGACCGCGGATCATACGGGAATCACGTAGCTGTTCTGCACATAACAGGCTTCAATTGGAAATCTACAGCTCACTACCTCGGTTCCCATTTGCCTCCTCTGCCTCCCCGCGAACCGCGGACCCTCGGCCTCTGCGCCTCCCCCGACGGAGCCCTTCTGGGGCTCCCCAGTCCCCACCCCGCACGTCAGCCTCTACACCTGGAGGCCACTTTAGAGGGCAGACAGGCAGAGGGGAGGGAGACAGCGAGCGAGCGGGGACGAAGGTCAACTCCTCCTCATACTGCGGCCCCCTCGCGGGCCTCCGCCCTCCCGCCGGGGCTGAGATCGGAGAGGAAGTGGGAAGGTTCCGATCCTCCCTCGTCCTGCGCCCTCATGCCCCCACCCTTCTCCGCCAGGGGCTGCGGCGCGCCTCGTCACCGCCCCTCGCCCCGGGAGAGGAGCTGGCGGCGCGGGAGGGCTCTCGGAGAAAGGCTGGGGTCAGCCGACGGCCTCGGCCCCGCAGCCACGTCCTTCGCAGCCGGTGCCCCCAGCCACTCTCCCGTCGGCCAGCGAGGGCCGAGGACAGCCGCGGAGACGGCAGGAGCCGGAAGCGCGGTCGCGTCACTTCCGGACGGTGCAGCGGCGGCCGCTTGGAAGATGGCTGCGCCCTGTGGCTCGGAGCTGCCCGCCAACTCGTCGCTAAAAATCCCGAAGATGGAGGTGCTCTCCCCGGCTTCTCCTGGTGGCCTGAGCGACGGAAACCCATCGCTGTCCGACCCTTCCACGCCTCGGGGTGCCTCCCCGCTCGGGCCGGGCAGCGCGGCGGGCTCGGGGGCAGCGCCGTCCGGGGGTCTCGGGCTGGGGCTGGGGGGCCGCAGCGCCGCCTCGTCCTCGGTCTCCTTCTCGCCCGGTGGCGGCGGTGGCGGGGCTGCGGCAGCTGCCGCCGCCGCCTGCCGGGGCATGTCGTGGACGCCGGCCGAGACGAACGCACTCATCGCAGTGTGGGGCAACGAGCGGCTGGTGGAGGCGCGGTACCAGCAGCTGGAGGGAGCCGGCACGGTGTTCGGCAGCAAGGCCCCCGGGCCGGCCATGTACGAGCGCGTGTCCCGGGCTCTGGCCGAGCTGGGCTACGAGCGGACCCCGTCCCAGTGCCGGGAGCGCATCAAGGTAACCGGCCGCCCGGCCTGGGGCCGCGAACCGAAGGCGGAGAAGCGGGGGAGCGGGCCTCGGGGGCGGGGGCCGGCCTGAGCGCGGGGCTCGCTCCGGGGCCCGGCGGGCGACTCGCGTCCCCGCCTCTCTCCTCTCTCCCTGGGAAGAGGGCTTTTTTCCTTACGGCCGCCAGCCCGTAGGTTTCCTGAGTTTGAAGTTGGGCGTGCCTGCCGCCGCCCCCTCTTCTTGCCAATTGAGGCTCTTCTGCGTTCTTAAGTTGGTAGTTGCTCATTGTGTGCGGTGCGGCTGTCCCCGCGCGCGCCGCCGGGGCCGTCCGCTTTGTTCCACGCAGAGGGGCTCCCGGGCCGAGGCTTACCAGCTGGGGCGGCGTTGAGGAAGGGCAAAACGGGGGGTCCGTTGAGTCCCCAGTTAGAAATTTTCAGTAGGTGGTGGATCCTTTCAGAAGGCGCCTTGGAAAGGCTGGCCTTTGTGTCAGTCCCTTTGGTTCTCACTTGAGGTGCGAAGAAGGTGAGAGGTCTGAGATGTTTTGGAGGGTTGCAAAGCTTGAATTTAGCCAGGTTGTGTATTGTTGCCGTGGAGGTAGAGGGCACCTTGAAAATTAGCCAGGCTGAGAGTTGTTCTGGAATTTGGTCGTCGGTGTCTACAGAGTTAGGTTGGCTTGAGCTCTGCTGTTTCTGACAAGTGGTCACTGTCCCAGATGTGATGGCGAGTAAACCTCTTTGCATCTGGCCGACCTTGTGAATCTGCAGGTTCAATGCAGACGCTTGATGTGTGCTACTGACTTACCAAGGCGTTTGTATTTGTATTATTGGCAGATGAAAGTGGTGTATTTTAGTTAAGCTCTTGGTCTCCTCCTAGCGTTTGGGAAAAGATGTAGGTAGGGTTCCCCTAGTTTGTACTGAAAATACTTCTGTTACTTAGTCATAGTATCTGCATGCTTTCCTGGTAGGGCTGGCACTTTTTCTGGGAATTCCTGGGGGTGGGGTTGCAAATCACTAAAACAGTAAAAAGAGCAGTCTCATAAAGGGACAATGAAAAGAGAACAGCAAGAGTAATCTCTGCAAGGGAGAGAGTGTGCTAGAGTTAAGAGGTCTTGGCTCCAGTAGTGTTCCTTAGCCCATTTTGTTACTTAGAAATTTGCGCAGAACGTACTAACAGCTGTGGAAGAAATTTAGCACCTATTACAAAATTAGTTTAGTTTTTTGATGTCATATGCCTTTGGGCTTTGTATGTGTCCCCTGCTTTCTAAACCAGAGTGCTATTAAAGTAGTAGCTAATAGGGAAAAGCTATTCTGGGAATTTCATTCATTGTTCTATTCAAGGTCATCAACACATTTTTCGTAGAGCTTTTGCACTGCTCTGGATAGCACCTAGCCATGAACGTTTCTTGAGTTTATAACTTTTTTTTTTTGAGTGCGTTTTAGCCATGTGTAACTATTTTAGTTTGCTTAATTTTTGTCCTTAGAAATTTCCCAAATCGTGCCGGGGCACACACCAAACTCCCAGCACTAAGAGGTTGAAATTTTAGGCCAGTCTGGACCACACAGGCTCTTTTGAAAAACAAAAAGAAAAAAAGGGAAGAAAAACAAATTATCAAAGGGAAAACGTGTTGTCATTGAATGTATGTATGTATGTTTATCTTTTTGAGACAGGGCCTCACTATGCCGTTCATTATTTAAATGATTGATTGTCTTTTTGAGACAGGATCTCACTTTGCAGTTCAGGTTGGCCTTGAATTTGCTTTGAAGCTCAGGCTGGTCCTCCTGCCTCAGCCTCCCGAACGCTGGGATTACAGGTGTATGACACCATGCCTGGTGTGCTCATTCAATTTCATTTCTCCATAGAATTGTTTCTCAAACAACCAGGAGGTAGCTAGTTAAATTGCTTCATTCTCCAGTTATGAGGAGAGCTAAACCAAAGAAAGGAGATTAGGCCTCTAAAAAAAACTTCTTTAAAAAAAGAGATTCAGTTTACCTGTCTCAGACAGGTAAGATCAAGTTGAACTCAAACTCCTGGGATATTTTGATAATGTGCATTGATGGTTCTGGAATCTCTGATCTATCGTAGTGGTTAAGAAGGAGGGCAACTAACAGTTTTTTTTTTTTTTTTAAGTGCTCTACTCGTTAAATGATTTTAGTTAGGGAACTCATACTTTGTTAATGTTGTTCTTTCCTGCTATATTTATTAAGCTCTTAAGGTGGTTTTGATCTGGCTTAATTCATTAACATACTTTTTTTGTTGTTTTGAGACTATGCAGTTCAGGCTGGCCTTAAACTCACTTTGAGCCTTAAACTCACTTTGTAGCCAGGCTGGCCTTGAACTTGGAATGATCCTCCTGCCTTAGCCTCCTGAGTGCTGGGATTATAGGCTTGGGCTGCCACCACGCCCAGCATTAACATATTTATTAAATTCATCAAATGAAAAAAAAAGCTGGGCGAGGTGGCGCATGCCTGTAACCCCAGCACTCAGGAGGCTGAGGCAGGAGGACCTTGTGAGTTCTAAGACCAGCCTGGACTACAAAGTGAACTCGTGACCAGCCTGAACTGCATATTGAGACCCTGCCTCAAAAAGACCAATAAATAAATAAATAAATAAACAAACATTCAAATGAAGTCCAGAAAGTTAATTTTACAAGTATAAAAATCTACAACAGTGCTCTTGACACTTTGGAACACAGAGTTTGGAACACAGTTTGAAAAATACTGCATTAAAAGCTAAACTCTGAGCTGGGTGGGCATGGTGGCACATGCTTGTAATCCCAGGATGTAGGAAGGTGAGGCAAGAGGCTTGATATGAGTTCGAGGTGAGCCTAGGCTATGTGGTAAGTTCGAGAGTTCAAGGCCAGTCTGAACTACATCATTGAGATCCTGTCTCAAAAAATTAAAAAAAAAGCTCTGCGCCTTTAGAAGATTTAGTTGAATATGATTTTAAATGTAGGAGCAAGCTGGGCATGATGGCCTACTCTTATAATCCTGGCATATGGGAGGCTAAGCCAGGAGGACCTCCCCAAGTTTAAGGCCAACTTGGGCTACACAGTGAGTGTAAGGTCAGCCTGAACTGCATAGCAAGACCTGTCTCAAAAAACTGGGGAGGAAAAAAAAGGCAAATGTGGTCCCTTGAAGTCATACTTATGAGGCGGATGTCCAAGTAACGCAGATTGTGTGTTAAGATAAAAATACAGCTGGCATGGGGCGTGGTGGCGCACGCCTGAAATCTCAGCACTGGGGAGGCTGAGGCAGGAGGATGGTTGTGAGTTCGAGACCAGCCTGCGCTGCAAAGTGAGTTGAAGGGCAATCTAAGCTGCATAGTGAGACCCTGTCTCAAAAAATAAACAAAAACAAAACCAAAAAAGCCCCTTAAATTCTTAGAGAGTCTGAAACCCTGAAATCAAATCCTTAGATCCCAGTTTCAGAAATAACTGATTTTAGAACGAGTTGGGAATCTTTCACTGTTTTGTATTGTTGAACTGCAAAAAAATATCCAATAATGCTTTTCGCTATAATTTTATATAATAGAAACAAAGTAGTTCAGTAAGGTGCAGAAAATAAACTTCTTGAACAGATTTGTGTAGCTCACTAAGATGTGAATTTGGGGCTAGGAATGTAGTTCAGGCACAAGGCTCTGAGTTCCGTTCCTAGCTCTCAACCAAAAGACAGCCACGCTTGTTGGCCAGCCCCTGTAATCTCAGCACTCTGGGAGGAGGGTGGCAGATTCACATCCAGCCTGCTGGTCAGTTTATCAGTTTAGCAAGACCTTGTCTCAAAAAATAAAGCTGCACATGGTGGCGCATGCCTTTAATCCCAGCATTTGGGAGGCAGAGGCAAGATGATTGCTGCTTGAGTTTGAGGCCAGCCTTCACTACATAGTGAGACTATCTCCAAAAAATAAAATTAAAATTCAAAAATTTTTAAAAGTGAGGGCCTGAAGAGGTAGCACAAGCCCTCGGCTTCATCCCAGTCCTAGGGACCTGAAGGGAGATGCGTGTGAGAGTCTTGCAGGGAGGAAAATACCATGTGATTCATGTACGTTTCTGCTCTATTTGATATTCCTATGAAAAAATTTAATTATGAAAAATCATTACATAATTTGTTCCAAGTTTGAAAGGAAGTGGTAAGCAGTAACCAGTTTTACCGTGTAGGTTGATGGTGTCTGTACAGCATCCTCACATGAAGCTATCAGAAGGCTGAGTCTTCTCCCAGCCCTGTTCACAGTGGCGCTCTGAGCAGCCAACCTTAACACGCATTATTTACCTTCTTAGGATGTTACCTGTTATTATATAATGAAATATAAAATTGTTCATACAAAAATTGAATTAGGGACAGGTGTTGTGGTGCACACAGGAGGATCACTGTGGGTTCAAGCCCGCCTGAATTGTATAGGGAAACCCTGACTTAAAAAGACAAAAAAAAGAAAGAAAAATTAATAACTTAGATTTTGATAGTAAAGTCCTTTTTAATATTGTTCACATGACTGTAAGCATTCAAAATTTTAGTTGAGAGTCAGATATAAACCTTTGTTTATTGCCTCAAGAGTTTCATTCTGGATAAAATGGATGTTTGGCACTGCATTGTTACATAGATTATTGTTTAGTCTGAAGTTTTGTTGTTTCTCTTTGCCAGAAGACAATTTGTCTGTTAACAGTTCCAGTCTGGTTTTGGAGTCAGATAAACAAATCTGGACTTTTTTTTTTCCTAGTGTTGGCAGGGTTTTTCTCCTATAGACCTTCTGCATAGAACTGCTAATGTACAGTTCCTGCAAGGGTTTATAGTCCAGCTGAAGCTCTTAAACACATACCAGAGAGTTAGAAACAAAGGGTATAAACACAAGGAATGATATGCAGGGTATTATTTCAATGTTACATAAGTAAAGACTTAAGTGTGATGACTTAAAAGTTGGACATGATGTCACCATTGACCGTACCAGAATAGTTGAAAGATCTGTCTGCACTGGGAAATCATGACAGTTCACTTCTGAACCAGTTGCTACATTCACATTTCAGTCATTTAAACTGCTACACTGCAAAATTTGTTCTTACATCACTCTCATATTTTGAATGTTCTCCAGAAATTTACCTCTTAAGAGTTAGCTTTAGGTTTTTGAAAGTGACGTGTACTAGCTCTGCTTCAAGATGAAATGCAAATTGATTGTGTATGATGCCTTTACCAGACAAGGTCACATCTGTTGATCCAAACAGCCCAGGAGCTTGAAGCGGTAGGGTCATGCTTTTGCAGTTTAGTGCTTTAGAGACCCTGTCTAAAAAATTGAGAGAGAGACCGAGAGAGAGAAACAAAGTAAAAGATAAGCCAGGTGTGGTGGTGCACATCTGTAATTCCAGCACCTGGGAGGCCGAGGCAGGAGGACCCATGCAAGTTTGAGACCAACCTGGGCAACAAAGTGAGCTCAAGGCCAGCCTGAACTACAGAGCAAGACCCTGTCTGAAAAAGACAAAAAAAGAGAGAAGAGGGAGCAAAAAGGGTGGGGGTTGTAGAGTGAGGATATAGCTCAGTGCAAAAGCCCTGAGTTAAATCCGCAGTACCACACAAACAGAAACCTTGCCTTTATTGGCATTTGCTCATCATATATATTTAATTATGTCTTTTGCCTAACAAAGTGATTATTTTCTATGCGCACTGTTTAGGTTCGTTCAGTCGCTGTCATTATCATTGGAACAAATTTTGTACTTGAGCCCACAAATCACACAATATAGTTATTTGTTTTTCATTTTAGTTTAAGCCTTCCGGTTTGTAAGAATCAATAGTGGAGAGATAGCCTGGAGCCAAAAGAAACCTTTGTTCCTGTGTAAGCATTTGAATAGACTGCCGTGTCTGCAGACTAGCCTTATGTATTGTTGTTGAAACATGTGGCAAGCCATTCTACTGGTTCCTAAGAAAGACTTAGATCCTCTCCCCAGTTTCTGTTGCTTCTGTCACTATTATTTGGAAGGTTGTGAGTTCCAGTTTGCTTGTTTGCTTAAAAATTTGACAGAGATTTGGTATGTGTTTTAGGAGAATGGGCCGTCTTTGACTGCTGACTATACACTTTTTTTTTTTTTTGGTCTTTTTGAGACAGGGTCTGACTAGGCAGTTCAGGCTGGCCTTGAGCTCCCTTTGTAGCCCAGGCTGGTCTCAAACTTGCAACGATCCACCTCCCTCAGCCTCCCGGGTACTGGGATTACAGGGATTACAGGCATTACAGGTGTGCGCCACCACGCCTGGTGGGCTTGAAGTTTTAGAGGAGATCCTGACAAGTCTTGCTTGAAACTGAATGAATAGGATTCTAAATTTATTTCCTGCCATTTCGGGAAATCTCATAAAGAGTGGAGTTACATTTTCTGGATACTTCATTGAGACAAAATATAAAGGGAAAAATAATTTAGAAAGCATGGTGTATAAACTGCCGTTCAGTAGAAGTTTCTGTGATGATAGAAATATTCCTTAGTTCAGTTCATGTTATTGTGCCCTTGAACTGTGGCTAGTTTGTGTGAAAACTGAATTCTTAGTTTTATTTAACTTCAGTTAATGTAAAATTTTAAGTAGCCACATGTAGCCAGTGGTCACTGTATTGGTCACTTTGTAGGAAAAGTTATATATTAATGTCTCTATTTTGTAAAAAGGATTCTCTTGGCCACATACTCAGACCTCTAGGGGGAGCTATGGATTCCCTCTTGCTCTTATTACCTTGATAGAATGAATAAATTTTTTTGGTACAAGGGATCAAAATCAGGCCTTTGTGCTTGCCAGGCAGGCACTTGTGCCACTGAGCTATATTCCTAGCCCTTTTCTTGACAAAGTCAAGAAAAATAGGCTTTTAGTACAAGGCGTTAAAGTATTATAGTAGCCTCAACTGGCAGATGCTGGCAGTGTATGTATGTTCTTGGTTCTGTAGGACACTCCTGTCCAGTTGAATTTTCTGTAGTAATGGAAGTGTCCTTATTTGCTCTAATGTGGTAATCACAAACTATAGGTGGCCTTTGGCTGCTTCTTGTGTGAATAGGATGACTGACACAATTTAATTTTATTTAGTTTTAATTAAATTTAAATGGCTGTCATGTTGGCCAGGACAACTTTGGCAAAATGGTGTTCAAACTTTTTTGTTATATACTCTAAAAAGAATTTTGAAATCCATGTATCTTCCCAAATGTTTTTAGATTGACATTAAAATTTCTCATTGTATTTAAGAGCTTATAGAAGGTCAGTAGGATATAAAAAGTCAACCTAGTTTGAGATAAAATGAAGATGGCTATAAAATATATGCATACTATACTTTGAGTCTGAAAACTCCACATAAAATTTATCGAATGTACATGAAAATGTTGGTGATTAGGAAATATTCCAGTTACATTTAAAAGAAATGATGTGAGAAACCTAAATTGCCTCAGTCAATCTAAAGTCTGGAGTCAAGCTTCACCTAAAAAAAAGCAAACATATAGTCAGCCAAAAAAAAAGTACATACCAGGAAAAGAAAAACTTGTATAAATATTTTAACACTAAATTTATTGAGACATTATGAAATTAACGCAAGTTACGTTTGGCCTGTACAATTGTAAGAGGTGCTCACAGTGGGGGCCGTGAGCCTCCAGGCGTGTATCACTGCAGCGGACTGCTGAAGTGTGAGTACATCTTCTGCTAGAGTCTGTATATATACGACTGAACATGACAGGAACCCCTAAGGCTTTAAGGTGCCCTCATCACCAGTACAGGAGGCATATAGCTCACTTTAGAACTCTGAAGAACCCCAAGCTTTGGATCTCTGGCCAATATAGTGGGACTCAGCTCTTGAATTCTACTGCTATTAGCAAGCCCAGAGCAGGAAGATAGAGAAAGGGAGGAGCCCAGCCCTTGGCTAAAGGCCCGGGTTCTGGTGGTGGAGGGTAATTTGGATATCTTGCCCCTTTCCTTTTGTTAGATTCAACTGGTAGATGCATCACATACTTCCTTTAAAGTAATATCGGAAATAAAGACTTGTTTTTTCATTATTCAACAGATATTTTTGCCTTCTCTTATAGGCTCAGGAAATACAGCCATGAACCATTTACCTTTAAGGTGTCTATCTTGCCACGAAAGAGTCAAGTTGAAAGGACTAGTTACACATTGTGGACAATGCTGTGTGTCTTGTTGATGTGAAGCTTATGATGCTTCAGGAGCACATACCATCCATCCTAGGTTCTCAGGAAGCTGGATCCTGGAGCTGAAGCAGCACTTAACTGGCAGAAGTCAGTAGGGTAGGTGAGCAAGCAGCTGGTGTAGAGCTCAGGCAGCGGAACCCTCAGTAGTGCAAAATGCAGGGTGGGTTTTTTTTTTCCCCTTTAGGCATCAGGAATCGAACCCAGGGCCTTGCATTTGCCAGGCAAGTGCTATACCACTGAGCTACCTCACAGACCCTGTATAGTGCAAATTGCAAATGCAGTAAGATAGATATATCCGTGAACCCTGACTATAAGCATCCAAATAGTGAAATTGTTTCAAAAATTTCAGTGATCAGTTGTTTAAAAAGTCATGCCTTGCTGGGCATGGTGGCACATGACTCTAATCTCAGCAGTAGGGAAGCTGAGGGAGAATGACCACTGCATGCATGTTCAGGATTAGCTTGGGCTATGCAGAGTTCAAGGCCAGCTTGAATTACATAGTGAGACCCTGTCTCGAAAAGAAAAAAAAACCATGCCTTTTCACTAACCAACACTTTACTGTAATGCATGATGTCCTGCCCCATCTTTGCCCCTTGGGAGAGAGACCCACCTGACCAGTGGGGTGGGGTGGGGAGGGATGGGGAGGGATTCAGAAGTGTGCGCTTCTCACTCACCCAGCACGCTGAGCTCCACAGTTTTGCTGTCATGGCCCTTGTTTTTTTGCACATCACGGAGCAGCTGTAGGAGCCAGTCCTTTTCCTGGAGGCCCTGCAGCCTTAGGGACACGTTCCGGGAGGGCATGGAGTGGAGCAGGGATACTCCAGGGTTGCCTGACACGGACCCGTTGATGTAGGCCAATGCTTGGTGGGATCAAGACACCTTACTAATCCATGGTGCCCTGTGTTCACACAGAGCTAGGCATGGTTCTTGTTTCCCTATCCACTGCCAGTTCATTTCCCACAGGAGGCTCAGAAGAGGTCACAGCTCGCTAGAATTGATTTCTCCACCCTCTAATGGGCTGTAAAGGACAACTGATAAGAGGAGTAGAAGATGCTAAAGTGAGATCAAGATACTTTCGATCATTGTGGTCTTTGAGACACAGGAAACCAAAACTCCAGAAACATCATTAATTTGTAATAGCTCATGTCCCAGATACTCCTGAAATGCTTTATTCTTTGTTGCCCTGGATAGCTGGAGCCTAGGGTTTGAGAGTAAAAGGTAAAGAAGGTAGGCTGTAAGGAGAAATGAGACTGGAGACATAAACAGGAGGTCGGGGAAGTAAGGAGTTTGGAATTTATGGTGGTCATCAAGGGATTTTAGGCTGGTAGTGATAAGATTAGGCTTAATATTTTTTTTTTAGGCTTAAATTTTAGAGCAGTCACTGGCTATAATGTGCAGAATGGAAAGGGTAAAACTAGAAGCACAAGGATTAGAGGCAGTGGCTGGATGAAAGGTACAGGCAGTGGCTGTGAAGCTGGAGAGAAGACCTTTTATGCATATCAGAATTGGACTATCTAAAGAATCTTGACATTTTCATTTACAGGTTTTTTTTTTTTTTTGTCTTTTTGAGGCAGGATCTCGCTATGCAGCTCAGGCTGGCCTTGAGCTCACTTTGTAGCCCAGGCTGGTCTCGAACTTGCAGTGATCCCCCTGCCTTAGCCTCCTGATCCCCCTGCCTTAGCCTCCCAAGTGCTAGGATTACAGGCATGTGTCACCACACCTGGCTGCAGCATTTGTTAGATCTAAATTTACGATGTAATTTGCCATCTACTTTACCAACTAACGCAAGATTCCTTGCTGTAATCAATATAAATCTTCACAATGTCTTCCTAGCTTATGTTTTTAGGATTCATTTCTTAGAACCCAGTGAAGTATAAGTAGACACTGTATGGACAGCTCTGTCCGTGCTGACTGCATGTTTTCTAAAGACTCTCACGCTCTGGTCTGCTCCTCAGTTTTCAGAAGTGATGATACTACATTAGTTTTCCTTCTTAATGTGATCAAAGATGAAGAGCTACAATTCACATCTAAAAGTTCAAATGTT
Source organism: Dinomys branickii (assembly GCA_004027595.1). Classification (NCBI taxonomy): domain Eukaryota; kingdom Metazoa; phylum Chordata; class Mammalia; order Rodentia; family Dinomyidae; genus Dinomys; species Dinomys branickii. The sequence goes on along the minus strand of PVLD010012904.1, from coordinate 42,591 downwards.
AATTATCGTAGTTACCCTGAAGCATGCTTCTGTTTCTGGGCAAAAGAAGAATAGCAGTTCCCCCTTGGAAAGCTACATCTGTAATGTTTATAAATGAAATAACATGGGGCGAAAACTTGTTGAATTTGATAAACAGAGTAGTATTGTAAAGTGCTTTAATCTTAAGCATTCGATTGTTAGGATTCCAGTAAAATAGTCATGCTTTCATTTTTTTCCCATTGTGGGACTCATGCAAAGTGTCATATTCTGCCGCCTCATCACCAGTGCAGAAACTTCAGCCAGTGTTTAAGATGAATTCATAATTGTTTGCCTCTGATGCCTAAATCGTAATTTATGTGGAGTTTATAATGTGTGTTGTTTTCCTCCTGTTCTAAAAATACAACTGAAAGATGTCTGCATTCAGGAAAAGACATTTAAATTAAAGCTATATAATTCTCACCTATTTGTACCTGAGACAGTCCTTGAGAGCCAGTAGAAATACTTTTTTTCTTGGCATTAATCAAGTGTGTATTATCTTAGTAGAATGTGTTGTTACTCCTTAGTAAAATACAGACCTGTGTTCAGGCATTTTAGGAATAGGACCATCATGTTGTCTTTATATGTGTGTTCTTGACTGTACTCAAACGAAATATTTTGAGCTACCAAACATTACTTCATTCAATATAAACTGAGACAATATGTAGCAATTCTTTTTTTTTTTTTTTTTTGCGGTACTGGGGATCGAACTCAGGGCCCACTGAGCTATATCCCCAGCCCCTAAACTGAGACAATAGAGAAGTCATTTACTTAGATGATTTGCAGTTGAAAGTTAGTGTTGCTTTTTTGCTGTTTTCAGATTACTTTATGAAGCCGGGTGTGGTGGCACACCCTTGAAATCCCAGCACTTGGGAGGCTCAGGCAGGAGGATCACAGGATCACTGTGAGTTTGAGGCCATCCTGGGCTGCAAAGTGAGCTCAAGGCCAGCCTGAACTGCATAGCAAGACTCTCAAAAAGACACCTCTCCAAAAAAAAAAAATTACTTCATTTATCTAAATAATCTAATTGTTTACAATTGATGTTAATAAAAATAGAACAAAAGCTCATACCTACCCCAAACTGCTTTTAAAAAAAATTTGGAACTACCTTTCTCTAATGGAAAAATCTATGGTTTAGAAAGAGTACAATAGATCAAAAAGTACCTCGACCTTATAATCTTAAGGTTTTTTATTCACTCTTCATTAATTCAGCAAAAATTTATTGAGAGCTGGGTGTGGTAGCACACACCTAAAATCCCAGCATTCTTGGAGGTTGAGGCTAAAGATCACAAGTTTGAGCCCAACCTGGACAGTTTAGCTACTTATCAAGACCATGTCTCGAAAATAAAACGTACAGAAAGGATTGGGGCTGTAGCTTAGAGCAAAGGCCCTGGGTTACTGTAACCCCAGTACTGAAAGAAAAAAAAAAAGATATTTAAAACTTGTAATTCAGGACAGTGAACATAATGAAGACAAAAGCTCTTCAAATATAATATTCTTTGATAGAGCCTTATTGGCTGTAGAAGTTTGAGTGCTATAGCTTTCATTACGTATAAGAAATAGAAATTTGCCAGGCATGGTGGCACACTTCTGTAATCCTAGCACCCAGTACTAGGGAGACTGAAGTAGAAGGATCCTTGGGAGTTTGAGGCCACCCTGGGCTGCATGCTGACTTCAGAGGCAGCCTGAACCTACAGCAAGACTCTGTTTCAAAAAAATTATTTTTGTTTTATGAATGACTTACACAATTTGATATTATTCTTTTGTTGAGGTTTGCACTACTAAACAGAGTGTTACGGTGTTACTCTTCATTCGGTGGTTTGTTTATGAGCACCTCCTCTTGACCCAGGCACTAGTCAGAGTCCCAAAGGTCATTCTGAGCCAAACAGGTAATTTCCTTTCTCTCTTGTACAAATTAGGAAAACTAGGAAACAAGCTTAATGGTTGGGTTTTTGAGAGATCAGAGTTGTCGCTTTTTTTTTTTTTTTTTTTGTCTTTTTGAGGCAGGGGCTCCCTGTGTTGTTCAGGCTGGGCTTCAGCTCACTTTGTAGCTCAAGCTGGTCTCGAACTCAAAATGATCCGAGTGCTGGGATTACAGGTGTGCACCACCACGCCCGGCTAGAACAGTATAAAATACGTTTTTCTTTATACTATGTATGTCATATGACCATACTACTAAATTAAGAGGAAAAATTTTAACTTCATTATAGCACATTCCTAAAATGTTTTGATAGTTTCAAGAAGTGATAGTGATGACTCCATTTTAAACCCAGTATACTTCATGCACCGAAAAGAATGAGAGAGCTGCATGCTTTCTGTTCTGTCAAACTCCAAGAAAATACAAGGGTCATTCATGCCTCATACTCGTCTTCATGCAGAGTTTTGCCTGCCTCCCGCCTCTTATAAATAGGTTGCCAAGTGAGTGCAGCTTGATTCCCTGGGCGGGTAGTTAGGGTCCTTTTCCCCATTGGTTTAGATGCTAGTGAGTCTGCATATTGTGCCAGCATTAAAAACTATTGAAAATGATTAACTGATTGGCTTTTAGCTATAAAAGAGGAACTGAATAAAGTTTAAAAAAGAACATAATGATACAGCTAGTTGTTTCTAAAACTTGAATATGTGGGCAAAATATGTTTATATAAAGATATTTTACTTAAAACAGTTTAATATATGCAAATGTACATCTAGGTCTAAAGTCCTTTTATCCATAGATCCCACATGTTACACAAAAACAGATACTTAAAACTTCAAGTACAAATAAAATGGAAAATAAAAATCAAGTTATTTCAGTCCTTTGTGTGATATGGATTAACATGTCTTGCTTTTCCTAACGTGTGTCTGATGTGGACTGCTGCAGTAAGATTCTTTGAGTATGTTCTCCGTATGTGTTATTCCCACCACGTGCCTTGTGATACAACACTGCTTCTGTTTTTGTGTACTTACTTTTTTTTCTTGTCTTTTTTTTGGATGTGTGTCTTTTTTTTTTTTGAGACAAGCTCTCGCTGTGCAGTTTAGGCTGACCTTGAGCTCTCTTTGTAGCCCAGGCTGGCCTTGAACTCAAAATGATCCTCCTGCCTCAGCCTCCTGAGTGCTGGGATTACAGGCTTGCACCACCATGCTCACCACTCCTTGTGATAGTTTAAATTCTAGCAGGAGAAATGTTTACAAAGAAGAAATAGTTTTTGACAGGAAGACCAGGTAAGCTCATGCTTACCAAGGGAGGCTAAGGAGTGTGTCCATTACCTTATGCCTACCATTGTTTGCCTCCTGCAGTGGTGGTGAACCTTGTGTCATTGAAAGCTCTAGAAGGTTGTCGTCACTGGCCTCGTGTATAAATGGTTTGTATATTTAGCATCTTAGAGATATAGTGTGAGGATGAGACAGACTTTTGTAATGTATTCAAGTGATGCTCTGCATAAGGACACTGGTCAATAATGGAGCATATGTATGACGGTAGTCCCATAAGATTTAATAGAGCTCAAAGTTTATCACCTAATCATAGCATTATAGTCTTTCTAGGGTATTACGGCCAAGCATTAATCAACATGTTTGTGGGCATGTTGGTGTAAACCTACTCTGCTGCCAGTTGCACAAAATATAGCATGTACAATTAGGGGCTGTACCTAATACTTGATAATAAACAACTGTATTACTGGTTCATGTATTTGTAATGGTCCACGCTGGCCTTGAGCTCACATTGCAGTGCAGGCTGGTCTCAAACAAGTAATGATCCTCCTGCCTCAGCCTCTTGAGTGCTGGGACTATAGGCCTGCTCCACCATCCCTGGCTCTAATACTAGTTTAAAAGTTTACTATAAATAGTATGTGGTCTTACGCAGACAGCAGCCTGTTACACCTACTATTTACTCTCTTGATTACATTGGGAAGCCACATGGAATGATCTGGATTAGTCAGGTTTGTGTAAGGTTTTTGCACACTGACAAAATTGCCTAATAATGCATTTCTCAGAACTATCCCAGCTGTTAGGCAGTGCATAATGATATACAAAAAATGGTATCTCTATATTGAGAAAGCTCTAAATAGAATGGACGGCTCAGAATTAAATCAGAGAATGCAGGATGTATAGCTGTAATCCCAGTAAATATGGCTACTTCAGCCGATTATTTGAACAAATTATGATCTGTCCAGCAACTATGGCAAAATCAATGACTTTCTGTAATTTTCAATGTCTACTGAAGAGAGGTGTGCTAAGTTCTTGTTTTGAAACCGAAAATGAATTTGCATTGAAGTGACCTTAGTTAAACTCTTATCTTTCCCTTAAGAATTTCCCTTTGCTCGAGGGAGATTTCTTATCCCAGGTCTAGTGGCAACCAAAATGAAATGACTGCTCAGTGCTGAAATTTGGGCAACTCTGTAGAGTCACCCAGATCCATGCCTCATTTTGGAATTAGGCCTTACAACTGTGTCTGTCTTTAGTTTCTTTGTCTAGCTCTGCCTCTCAGTCTCTCTCAGCTGTAGTTCCTTAGAGCAGCTTCCACAGTAAACCCACATACAGTCCCTACCTCAGTCTGTGGCCTGGGCTATGGTAACAGTGTTGTGAGAAGGAGGGATGATAAATACTATTTGTTTAGCTCAGATCTCAGCACACAGTAGGTGCTCAGGAAATGCTACTTAGGGGTGACTTTCATTACATGGCACATTAAGCCACACAAGGCCAGTGTTTACTTTTATAGAAGGTGTACCATCCCTCCCCACACCAATGGTCTGTCTTTTCTCTTAGTAAACTTCATAAAACTGGGAGAAAACAGAAAAATTCTGCTAAATTAACTATATAAGTAATGTTATGAGTGCCAAAATAAGCTCAGGTTGCCCAAGGAGAGATTCTTAAAATAAACTCAAACTTGCTTATTTTCAAATTAATAATGTGTCAGTATATGTATTCTTTTCATGTATTTATTGCCTATAGTTTATACTGTGTAAATGCAAAAAAACCCTTCATTTAATTTTTGGGACTCAGGTGTCTTGCTAAAGGATTTCTAATAACCGTAGTTTTTAGATGAATTTATCTGGATGTCTGGAATGAAAAAAAAATATACATAAAATTTCTCTCAGGGAGAGAACCAAAGAATGTACACATACTTCATCAGTTTGCTGTACTAATAAATGTCTGGAAGCTCATGACTGTCACTTAAAGCACCTCTTATAATTGTAGAGACCACAGGTAGCTTGTATTACTCTCATGATGTCTCAATAAATATGCTATTTAAATATTCTAAAAATAAGTTTTTCTTTTTATATATCTATATGATAGATATACAACCTACTAATGAAAAATTCATATTTTAGGTTATCATAGATGATAGTCTTTGATAAAACTATGACACTGGGATAGCGATGTGGCACAGGAAAGGGATAAGGTGGCCTGCAGTTTGAGGGAAAACCTGCTCTGGGTGGCTTCCTGTTCTGGGTAGCTTCCTTCTTAAACATTGGTCAGTCATAGAAGGCATTCTTTGTGTTTGCGAGTCAATACAGTATTTTAAAGATATTTGAGGGTTTTTTATTATATATGTCTTTGCAGTTTTTAAGTTTTAGGTATGGTTGTTTGTAGAACAATAGTTCATAATATAAGCAGTGTGGGAGACCTTTAAAGAGGACTGGTTCTCCCCTGCTAGGCTGGAAAGACTTTAGGTAATTCCCTTCAGTGTTTTCAGTGCATGACCTCACGTACTAACAATGAATAACATTTAGCGTTGCCTAAGTATAGGGAGGTGGTGCCCAAGGTGTGACAGGTGAAGGGAAAGACCAACGACGCTGGCCCGGCCCCTTCTGTGGTCCAGGTGATACAGAAACAGCCCCCAGGTCAGTGGAGCTCTGTCCCCCCTCAAGGGAGGCAGATGTTCTCTAGGCAAATAGTGTTGTTTGCCCAACCTTGGTGACTGTAAGTTCCTGTAGTTTATATCTAGAATGTGTTCACTGCAATTTTTTGACCTCTGTTGTAGAGAAGCATATAGGATCCTATGTCTAGAAGGATTCCTGAATCCCAAAGAAGCCCCTACATGCAGACATACTAGGTGTGAGTTTTACGTTATAGCTGATAATCTGAAGTAAGTGTGTGAGTGTCCATGTGAAATGTGGAAAGTATAGGGTTAAAGGCTTTATGATCACATGAATGTAGTCCATGAGCAATGGGCATTGTTACAGTTTAGTATTGTCCTCTGGGAAGGGTCTTTTTTCATTATGAAACCTAGAGAATGTAGGACTTGATATTCATTGAGAACCAAATTTCCCAAATTATGTATTTTATGTAAGAATCTCTTCTTGAAGACAGTCCAGGCTAGTTATAAACACAGTGAATGAGTGTTTCATATCCAGGTTCAGAATGAAGTGCGAGCTAATAGGATTCAATCCTAGAAAAAGGCTAAGGCTTGAGAGGCATGGTCTCTTTTGTTGGTCATTCTTCTATTTGACCCTATTAAAATCCAGGAAATAATTTTCTCCTTTTCTATCTTTGATAAAAATACTTTATATTCTCGAGTATTTGTTTTTGTTGTAAGGCATAAAGAATAACAATCTGGAGAGGGTCGCAGAACTCCCTTTGGCAGGTAGCTGGCCTCCTTCCCCAAAGAAAGCTGAAACAAGAATACAGTTATTTTAAAAATAGTCCTCTGTATAGTGAGTCCTCCTTTGTTATAAAGAAATTAGTTTTTCTAGTTATATTTATATCTGTGTTTTGTACTCTTTAGGGGGGGTGAGGTACCAGGAATCAAACTCTGGACCTCACAATTGCCAGCCAGGTGCTGTGCCACTTCAGCTAAATGCCTGGCCCCTTATAACCTGTTTTTATTTTTTGCGGGGGCGAGGGTTACTTGGAATTGAACTCAGGATCTTGCACTTGTCAGGCAGGCGCTGTGCTGCTGAACTATATATCTGGCCCCTCTTATACCCTTTTTTGCTCCTGCTTTTTAAAAAAGGTTCTAGGTGCTCTGTCAACTTTGAATGTGTTGATTTTATGAATATAATATGTTGTGGTTAAACAATGAATCCCCTAAGTTTCTTGCTAGTGATGTACTACTTTAAAATTAGTTTAGTTCATTCACTTAGTTATATGTGGAATCAGCCTGGTGTGGTGGCACATGCCTTCAGTCCTAGCACTTGGGAGGCTGAGGCAGAAAGATCATTGTGAATTCGAGACCAGCCTGGACTACAAACTGAATTCAGGGGCAGCCTGAACTGCATAGCAAGGCCCTTTCTCAAAAAGACAAAAAATAGTATATATATCTCTATATATAAAAATAATTCTTCTCTGCTAGGCCTTCTAGGCACAAGGGGATTAGAGACAAACATGATAAACAAAACTGCTCCTTTCTGGAGTTTACAGTCTAGTACAATAGCTTTCTCAGGCAATATCAAAATTTTGAGAGGCATGTATTAATTTTCATATACCAAATTCCTTTTGAAAGAATGCTCATCTCTGGGTTTTGGTTTCTCATTTGTTTAATCAGAGGTTAGTCTAGGTGCTCTGTAAGGTCTCCCCCACTGAAATCTTCCCTGGACCCTGGTTTGCAGCTAGACCCTTGAAGTTGCAGCTACCTGCTGTAGGTTAGTATGTTGTATATGAAAATTTCTAGCGACATTTGGCAAGTGTAGTGACGGTAGAGGATGACGAGTACCAGGAGCTGCAGGGGAAGTCAGATCAGTTAAGGACAAAGATGGAGGCCCATTCTTCTTACTAGTTAAAAAGACATCAATGAGCATGATACATACAATGTCAGCAGAGTAATAGAAGAGGCTGTGACTCCATTGGGGGAAGGGCTGAATTAGTGTAGACCTTGCCTAGTCCTGAGTGACCAGCAGTTGTCAGGCAGCATTGAGTTGGGAAGCTGTGTGAGCTTAGTGGTGGGGACCATGCAGGAAGGTATTGAAGACTTACTTTCTTGTACTTGTTTCTGGATGTATAGGTTTTTGTATTTTAAGTTAGTACCTTAAGTAATTTATCTAGCATTTATATTGATGCATTGATGAAATGATCAAGTACTGTGGGATACAATTAGAATAGATAATCAGCATAATAAGATAATTTTTAATATTGCTTAATTAGTACTTCAGCAAAAAATTTCTTGCCTAGCAGGTAAAAAATACTGTTTTGCTTTGAAGAGTAAAGTTGAATCTTCATACACTTTTATTGATAGAAATTATTTCCTTCAAGAAATAGTAGTGCTGGGCATGGTGGTGGGTACCTGTAGTCTTAGTTACTTGAGAGATAAGGCAGGCAGGTCTCTTGTGCTCAGGAGCTGGGGCCAGCCTGGTTAGTGTGGTGAGAGTCCCCTTTTCTCTAAACAGGAAAGATGTATGTGCCAGGTCCCCCAGTGAATGCCATCATGGTGTGTCATAAATATATACTAATAAAAAGAAATGGTTGATTTATTGCAAGTATTTATTATAGCAAGGGAAAGCAAACAAAAAGAAAGGTGTGTTTGACTACATTTACTTCCTAAGAGAAACTCAAATGTGCTTTATCTAAATGAGCAGGATACTGGGCAAATTGGTTAATTGTATTTACTGTGCCACTTTTTAGAATGCCTAAATACAAATTACAAATTAAGTTTACCTTATTTTCGGGTTTCTGGCTAATGTTAAAATCTTTTATGAAAGAAAAACTGACATAGTATATATATAAAGCAGAGATTTCTAAGTTGAGCTTCTTGTATAGGCTCATTAAACTGTTGGTGTATCTGTGCATTTTTCTGGGCAGAGGATCTGTGACCTAAAAAGGTTAAGAAGCTTTGTGCTAGAGGTAAAAAGGAAAAGATTTAAGAGTGAAACAGGTTTTTTTTCTTTTGATTTGCTAAAGTTTGCTCTGTAGTACTAAGAATTGAGAGTGTAAAATCTGTAGTACCAAGAATTGAGAGTGTAAAATAAAGTGCTATATTTTTCTTTTTCTTTTTGAGACAGGGTCTCTCTATGCAGTTCTTTGTAGCCCAGGCTGGTTTTGAACTCGCAAAGATCCTCCTGCCTCCTGAGTGCTGGGATTACAGGCACGCGCAACTAGGCCCTGTTGAATGAAGTTTTTCTTTAAAAGATTTAGTTCAATGATGGAGAACCTTTTAGAGTTTTCAGTGATAACAAACAGCCTGCTGTGGCACGCGTGCCACAAGTTCACCACCACTGACTTGAGGCAATTGGCAAGTCAGCTTGTGACATTTAATGAACCTAAAACCTAGTAAAATGGGCAGTAAATGCTCCGACAGCCCCATATGGTTTTACTGTAGATCCCTTTCTAGTCCTTAGTTGACAGCTCTGAGTCAAGTTAAGTAGGAATTTATACTGGATTCTTTTTTGTTTGGTTTGTTTGGCGGTTTTTTTTTTTTTTTTTTTGGTCTTTTTGAGACAAGGTCTTGCTATGCAGTGCAGGCTGGCTTTGAACTCAGTTTGTAGCCCAGGCTGGCCTCAAACTTGCAGCCATTCTGCCTCAGCCTCCAAGTGCTGGGATTACAGGTGTGTGCCACTGTGCCTGGCTTATACTGGGTTCTTAACATCTCCCTTATTTGTGCAGAAATGTGTTTATTATTTCTGTATTTAAGGTTTTTTGTTCCTATTTTTAATGCTCACAGTAACAAAGTATAGCTAATTATAGAAATGTTGAGTCTTTAAAAGATTAAACGTGGTGTTTTGATTTGTTGCCTCAGTTAACTAAGAGCAAGTAATAATAACTGCAGTAGTGTAATTTTAAAGAAAAGTGGTCTATTTTGCAAAGACTTTTGTTGCTCCAGGGTACCCGTTGCCTTAATCTAAAAGTATTGTTTCTTCACACTTTTATAAGAAAATCAGCCGTTGGAGCTGTGTAATTTGCCCACAGAGTACGTGTGCTTTTTCTTTTTAAGGCTTTGCTTGTAAATACATTTATTCTTTATTTAATCATTTGGGTTAAGGGAATTGCAGATTTATGATGTGTAGTTGGCAGAGGGCTCAGATAAGTATGAAATCCATTTCTAGTCTGGCCAGCTTGATAACGACATTTGAAAACCTGTTTCATTGCTTTTTTTCTTATAACATTGTTTCTTGCTATTATAACTAAGCTGTCCTCCCTGCAGGTTGACTTTATTTTTCATCTGACATCATAGACTGATGAAGCCAGTGTTTTCTAAACAACACACACACACACACACACACACACACACACACACACACACCCCTTTATGCCCTATTTCTGTCTCCCCATTAGATGCTCTGTTCTACTCACGTTCAGTTCAGTTAGAGCAGTGTTTTTTGCCATGATTATTATTTTATGATTGTATGAAATGGGGGATACTTTGAGAAAATTATTGAGACAGCAGTAGAACTGGTTGATTTAAGCTTTTACTAAGCTTTTATGATGTATTTAGCTTGCTTCCTACTTTGCAATGCTGGGGAGAGTTTTCCTGTTTCCTGCAAGTCTTAAGGAGGGAGTGGAGTGGAGGAGACTAAAGGGAAAGAAACCATAATCTCACCCCAAAAGTAGATTAGTACTGTCAGGAAGGGCTTTGATAAACCACTGGCCCCGCTTATAGATCTTATTTTCCAAGCCTTTCATTATTTTATTTGCCCTTTTCTGAACTCTACAATTTCCCTCTCTTGTAGCTGGTTCGATGCCCAGAACTGAACGCTGTGCTCCAGCTGTGGCCTCACCGGTGCTGAATAGAGAGGAAGAGCCACCTTCATAGCTTACATGTGATTCCTCTGCTTATACAACCCAATACTGGATTTACTTACTTTGGCAAGATAGCTGCATTGTGCACTGTATTTAATGTTACGTGTACTGTAACCCTGGGTCTTTCTCTGCATTGCTGCCGTTAAACCCCCAATCCTGCCAATCTAAAGCTCCTGCCTTTGTTTACCCCCTCCCCATAGCCTCCCTGTACATTCATCCGCAATGAATGTCATCTTTTTATTCTCTCATTTCCTTTACTCTTAAACTTTGACAAAACTTTTCATGCTGTGCTATAAATTGTCATGTGTCAGCCATCTTTTCTCCCTGCTTTGGTAATGGGGACATCTTCCAAATCTTTCTTCTGGTTCTCTTCCTTTTGTAGTTGTTAAGCACTTGGCATAGTGGAATTTTAGTAAACAACCATCTGGCATTTCTTCCAAGTCAGATGTCCACAAACTTCTCAGGTTCACCCATTTGATGAACTTCCCTTTGCTTTAGTTCTGTCCTCTGTACTAGCTTTTCCTCCAGGAAGGAGACATAAACATAATACCAGTTTATCCCAGAATTTCTGATAACGAATGTTACAGCTTTAATTGTGCATAGTGTAGTCTTTGATAATTTGAAGCATGATCCCCATCTTCCATAAGACCTTTGTGAAAGCAATCAGAGCTTAAGTTACTATAAAATTCTAAGATAAGTGAGGTCAGGAAAGGTTTTGTAGGGTGTGGCTCCCCGAGAAAGCCAAATGGAAGTTGTACTGGGTTTTACAGCTGTCTGGAATGGACCATGACACCTTGTTTTTCCTAGACTCTAAAGCATTGTAATCTCAGGCTTAGAGTAGGTTTTTAAGTTAGTTTTTTAAGACTGCCGATACAGGTACCTATTCTGTTAATTGTACGCTTTGGTTCATCAGTGTGGAATGTGTAACCTTTTCTGATTTACTGTGGGTTGTAAGAATTAAATGGTCTCCATACATGCTATTTTATCCATTTTTGAGCTCTCTCAAGTTAAATCCTGGTGATTCCTTACAGTAGTGGTGGTGTTTAAATTCTTTCTCAAGTTGATGTGTATTTAACAGACCAGCTTTAGATTTGCGGTCTTTAGTGAAACCAGAATTTACTGCTTATATGTATTTATCTCTTGAGTTAAAATCAATTTCAAAATCTTGTAAACATTATTACAGCACCTCAGATTACTATAACATGGATTGAGAGGTTATCTTTTCTTCAGGCACCACGTAGATGTTTTACATGTCGGCATATTGCACTATAAAAGTATTTTACAGAAGTGTACTATGAGGCGCCAAGATCCATTAGCCTTTTATGGTAAAATATAAAATGTATCACCTGACTCTCCTGTGTCTGTAGTCATTAAATATTGCTAGTTTCATTATTTACAATTACATAAATCAAATGAAACTTTTAAGCTCAATTTGATGGTTTCCAAGAGAGTGAGTCTTTTGTTTCCCACCACATATAGTATCAAAAATTGGGGGCTTTGCTTAAAAAATTGGTGCCTGTTTCATTTCCTAGCAGGTATGACACCTTTCTTCAAAGGAACATTGGTTTTATTTCTTGACTTCTGAATTTAACTCTCAGTGACAGAGCTGAGTGGACTAGATTGGGCTCTTTTGTGTGCTAAATGCTTTTCTCTAGGCAGCCTGATGAAGGGAACAGTGGCATGGTTTCCATCTCCATTTATGGCCTTGCAGGGTGAAAGGGACAGGGTTGGGACTCTCCATTTATGGACCTTGATGGAGTTGAAAAGCATGGTTGGGGTGTTCTTGGAGTCAGAAACTAGACATTATGAGATAAAAATAAATTGGCAGGAGATGTTTGCAATTCAAATTCCAGTCCCTGCAAGGAGGGCAGAGGGTGCTGGGAAAGGGGAGTGTGTAGACAGTCGGATGAGATTGCTGCGGCATGTGTCCCTTTCCATTGTAAGACGTAGTTCTCAAGTTCATGCGTCTGGGTTATTCTAAAAAGTTAATGTTAATGTTTAATGTGCTGATGGCTACCCTTTATGAAAAGAAAGAAGAAACACTTCTTAAAGAAAACAGTATTATTGGACGTCTCAGTTGTGAACGTCATTCGGGGCACCAAAAAGAATCCTCAAGAAAGGGAGGTTAGGTCAGGTACTTGTGCTCAAGGCAGACTGGTTGGCCCTAGGGTGAGTGACTAATTCTTGCTCTGTTTATGCCTGAGGAAGACCCTATATGTCCATGTTCTTGTTACGTTGCCTATCTTGATTTATGGTCCCAGGTTTAGGTTTAAAAAGTATTTGACAGAATATCTTGTGGGTTGTTAGAAACTTTTAGAGAAGATCTCTGAAGAGTGTTGAGAGCTGTTTTAGTGGGTAATGTATTGACTTATGGAAAGTAATCTCAGCTTTAGGGATCTTTATAGTCATACTGATGCCTATAAATTAAGTCAGAGGTAAGCTGGGTTTATGTAGTTGAGTTAGATAATAGTTGGAACCTACTAGGGGAAAGGGTCTGATCTCAGGAAAATTCTGAGTGAAACCCAGTAATGTTGAAGGGAGATTAGAAGGAACAGGAGGAGGCAGAGGTGGAATAAAACCTGAATGTGACCAAATTTAGAAGTTGGGACTAATTTTTTATCTTCCAAAATATCACATAAGATACCATAAGATATAAATTAATTCAGGAAACTGGGCTGGTAGTCAGAAAAATGCAGTAGAAATAAAGACCATGGAAAAGTTGAAGGATTGCACAATGTAATAAAATTATTTAGGTTTTATTTGTGGACCTGCTTGACAATAATTCGTTGTATGCATGTGGCAGAAAAAGAAGTAAAATAATTTCTCATCTTTAGAAAAGAACCTGTTGATCTTATTTGGTTGTTTGTTTAGTTTGAGTTGGTAGACTAGTGAACTGTATTGGGGTGTTATTTTTATATTTGTAGGTATTAGTGGGCTGCTTCTTGATATTGATGTCTGAGACTGGGAGTTTGTGTTACTGACTTGACTTCTATATTAAATTTTAGCAGCTTCCACAAAGACAGTCACTTAGTAAGGAGTGGACCATGTAAATAAATATGCTTCATTAGGTAGTTTGTTTAGGCAATTTTTTTTTAACCCTGCATTCCTTTCTTAACAATAAGGAAGCTATTCTTTGCTTTGGGAAATTCTTCTTTCTGTCCTCCTTCCCTCACTTTTTCCAAATTCTGGGCACCATAGCAGCTCTCTCTCTTCTGTGGCAGGTGTGCATCCTATTGTTGGCTGGCTGGTATTTCTTGTTTTTTTCCCCCCCTTAGTCTTTTTTAAATGGGGGAGGGGGTATAAAAATGTATATGGGATACATGCAATAATGTTTTAATGTTTCTTATTGTTTAATGCATAATTAATTGCAAAATAATTGTTTGAATTATAACATGTTTGAGTAAATGCTAAATTAGTATTTTTCTAATATAATAATGAACTTGAAATCTAGCATTCCTGTAACAATGTGTCTGTGTTTGTCTGTCTGTGTCTGTCTAATAGTAATTAATATCTGTGGTCCGTATCTGGAAGAGGAAGTACAGCTTTAAAGGAATAACAAAAGACTTTGTGTCTTAGACCCTTCGCAGGTGTTACAGTCGGGTGAAAGAACATGGTGTTGGGAAAAGAAAGAGCAGTTACACATTTGAACAGTTGGAACAGGTGTTTGGTCAGGGAGGATGGGATGCTCAGCCCTGCCAGCCTGTACTTATTAACAGTAGTGGCTTGTACCAGGAGCTGGAGTCAGATGGCAGCACTATGGAGGACTATTCACAGGAGGACTGGGGAAACCACAGTCAGGATCTCCATGGCTATCCAACAGATCAGGAATTGGGTAAGAACGCCTATATATAATGTGAGAACTCTGTGTGTGTGTGTGTGTGTGTGTGTGTGTGTGTGTGTGCGTGCGCGCGCACGCGTGTGTCTCTCTCTCTCTCTCTCTATCTCTCTATCTCTCTATCTCTCTATCTCTCTATCTCTCTATCCGGTATGTGTAGCCCTTCTTGTCATCAGTGATGTTTTTTGGTACTGTTCTCACTGTCATCACAAGACATATCACCAGGCTGGGGAACATGGGCCTCCTCCTTTTACCCTTAAATAGCCACCTAGCACTTGATGGTTTGAGTACTACCAAGATTCCCTAGGAATCCTAGTTCTAAGCTACATAAGGAGGCTCAGTAGCAGGTAGACTCTTACACAGTTCTGAACACCCTGCACCTCCTAATTTTAAGATTCCTGCCAAAGAGTATTGATTCTTGGCCCAGTGTTATAAGTGAATCTGTCTTTTATTTCCTTCATTCCAAATATTTTTTCCTTTTGCCTGCCATTTGGGAAAGGTCCTCTCCCAGATTTCAGTCTGAACAAAAAATGACTTACACTGAAAAGAGCTGTCCAGACTACATTAATGATCATGTTCCTTCAAAATTCTTAAGGGATCCCATCCTAATAGTAGCTGGAATAATTCATATATACAGTAAAGTTATTCAAATGGAAAATAAAATTCCTGGCCATCAAATCTAAGTTGTTGTTTTTTTTTTAATCAAATCTAAGTTTTGTGGTGTAGTTAAAGGTGTATATGTAGTGTTTTTTTGGTACTGAGAATCGAACTCAGGACGTTGCACTTGCCAGGCAGGCGCTTGTGCCACTGAACTATATACCTAGCCACCCCCCCTTTTGGAGGTTAAGAGCAGGATCTATATATTAGGGAAAGAAAGCTTCTGTGTAAGAGAAACAGAAGGGACCCCAAGTGGGATGCCCTGTTTCTTTTTGCATTAAGTGCTCCAGTGTTGAATTTCATAGTCTGGAAGGACCGATCAGGTTTCTCTTGCAACCATTGTATATTAACAGTGAATTGTCTCATGAGCCATCACTTTGAAGTAAATGAAGTAAATCTTTCCTACTGAGATCAGAGGACCCCAAGGAGCAGGTGTAGAATTAGCAGTATAAAAGTGTTTCTCTAGTTTAAGATAAAATCCCATTCGCACTATTTTTTACAGAATTCCTTATGATAGAGAAATGATAATTCAAAATAAAAAAGAACTGTTAATATATTTCTTATGAATGCCGTTTTTAAATCTCAAATATCGGAAGAGGAAGAAAGAGGCTATAAAACTGTAAGGCTAATATGTAAGAGAGGGACTTAAAGATTAGAAAAATAAGAGGGACAGATGCTAAGTGATCACGGCCTCTTAATTTCACAAGAGTAACAAGGTTCAAATCCCTTTGGCCTCTGGTAGCACTGGTTTTCTCATAGAGAGTTAAGTTAGCAGACGTCTAGGAAAAAACTTGCAGAATAGCCAGTCCTGATGTTGGGAGAATAATTACACTGTAAAACCTACGCAGAAAATTTAAACAGAACAGCATTATTTTCATTCTTGTTCTTTTAAAATCATGTTTGCAGTGAAATTAAGCTTTAAGCTCCTAGCTAGAAATCCACTGGTGACCTTGAAGAATTTTATACTGTAGAGCTGGTTTTTGATCTTGTGTGTAAATGTACACATCTCATCATAGAAGTTACATATATAAATTGCGTTACACAATACTGGCCACCAGAAGGAAAGCCTGGTATGAGAAAGTATGAGATAAACAGTAAATATAGCTGCTTATCTACATAAATGTGTACTGTCACTTGGAAAAATATAATGTGTTCCAAAATCTTTGCTTTTCAGATGAAATACCTGTCACAAAGAGAACATTAAAAATTAAACAAGAGTCTTCTGAAGAAGCACAGTAAGTAGCTTCCTCTTTGCACAAAGTTTGTCTGACTATTAGGAGGATCAGAAAGTAACTAGATACGGTACAGTTGCTAGGAGGGTTACAGCTGTACCACAAGGAAGCATATCTGTTCTTTCTTTCTCTTCTTACTGATTGATTGTGCCTTTTTGAGACAGATTTTGCTTTGTAGTTCAGGCTGGCCTTGCAGCAGTTCTTCTGTCTCAGTCTTCTAAGTGCTGACTTGAGGCGTGGACCACCACATCCAGCAAGTTTGTTCTCTCTTGTCTTCTTAGCTTAAATTTTCCAACAGTAACGTGAAATGTTGAAAATTTTATACGCAACAAGAAATAAAGTTACTAAATAAAAATAAGCATGTTGAAAGTGTTTGCCCATGTGTGAATGTGAAAGTCTAGATTTTTAAATAAGGTGCAAAGATGAATCACAGGGATTTGAGCTTACTTGGGGCTAGATGAAATGCTAGGAGAACTGAGGGGACATTTTAAATGCCTTGTAAACATTACAATTAGGGAATCAAAATGCAAGCTCTTCGATGACCACTATGTCTTCAGAAAAGAAAGTAGTTACTGAAAAAAGGATTTTAAAAGCCTAGGGATAGGGTCCTCCACTAATCCTAAGTGAAGTTCTTAAGAGTTTAGCACCAGCTATTACGTTTACAGTGCATTTTTAATAATATTAAGTTCTTGATTAAATCTATTGAAGAACATATATTAGGAGTTAAAATTAGGGAGCAATTTGTCCTTTTTGTTTTATTTTTTTCCGGGACCGGGGATCGAACTCAGGGCCTTAGTGCTTAGCGGCAAGCACTTACCCCACTGAGCTGTACCTCCAGCCCATGTCCTTTTTGTTTTAAAGAGAAAAAAAACAAAATTTTAAAACAAGATGATAGGAGGGTAATAGTGGTTCATACATTGCATAGCATTATATTTAAATTACTCAGAGTACAAGATATCGGCATTTAATTGTCCAGTCAATATTAGGGCAAGTATGTATTTTCAGTGAACTAAGTGAAGTTAGTAGTGCACTATCGTAACTCTCTTATATAAATTTTTTTCTTTTTCCTCCTTTTTTCCATTCCCCCATCCCAGTTTCTCTTTCCTTTGAAGTTTTTTCCTGTTTTACAGTAACTATTGTACATTTTTAGATCTTTCTTACTCTTTCAGCTTCTCATATTAGGGAGACAATACAATGTTAACACGTGTGTCTGATTTATTTCACTTAGAATGGTCTCGAGTTGCATCCATTTACTTATAAAAGTCTCCAGTTCAATCCTTCTTTATGGCTGAGTAATACTCCATTCTAGAAAAAGACCATGTCTTTTTTATCCATTCCTTGGTTGATGAGCATTTGGGTTGTTTCCAAGATCTAGCTATTACAAATTGTGCTGCTATAAACATGGGTGCACGTATACCACTGTGGTATGATGCTTTAATACTTCTAGGAAGATACCCAGAAGGGGAATAGCTGGGTCAAATGGGACCTCCAGTCCTAGACTTTTGAGGATCTCCACACTGATTTCCATAGTGGTTGTACCAGCCTATACTCCCACCAACAGTGGAGAAGGGTGCCATTTTCCCCACAGCCTCTCCAGCATTTGGTGCCTCCTCCCCCCTGGCCCTTTGAGACAGGGTCTTGCTATGCAGTTCAGGCTGGCCTTGAGTTCTGTTTGTAGCCCAGGCTGGTCTCGAACTCACAACGATCCTCTTGCCTCAGCCTCCCTAGTGCTGGGATTACAGGTGTGCACCACCACGCCCAGCTAGCATTTGTTATTGGTTGATTTCTTGAGAATAGCCATTCTTTCTGGGGTCCACCTCCATTTATTAAAGAAACTTTGACACTTTTGTCAAAGATAAGGTGGCTGAGTATGTCTGGAGTTGTTTCTGCATCTTCTAGTCTGTTCTGATCTTCAGGTCTGTTTTTGTTTTGTTTTGCCAGCACCATGCTGTTTTTAACACAGTAGCTTTGTAGTATAATTTCAAGTTAGGGGAATATTTTCTCTAATTCTGTGAGATATGCTATTGGAACTTTGATTGGGGTTGCATTAAATCTATATAACAGCTTTAGAAGCATGGCCATTTTTACTATATTGGTTCTTGCAATATGTCTAATATCCCAAGAGCAAGGGCTCTCTCTCCATTTTCTGATATCCACTTCAATCTCCTTTTTCAGAGTACTGTAATTTCCAATGTCGATCTAACATCCTTCATTAGATTGATTCTTACGCGTTTCATTTTTTGGATGCTATTGTTAAAGGGGTTGTTTTCCTAATTCCTCTCCCAGTGAGTTGGTTGTTTGTGTACAGGAAGGCTGTTGATTTTTGACTGCTGACTTTGTATACAGCTATGCTACTGTATTCGTTTATTAAATCTAGCAGTTTTTCAGTGGAGTGCAGTTTGTCTTTCCGTTCCACCCATGGGAGCTTAATGTTTGAGAGAGAATGAAGAAAAGAACAAAAGGTGAGATAAGGAGTGGACATACTGTTTTCATTCAGCCAACTGCCACCACCACTGTCACCCCTTGGTGAAACCTCATGTCTTTGTCAGAGTGTCTGTGAATCAAAGAATCCCCAGTGTCGTCTGACTTTCCCTGTGGAGGGGACGCATCGGCCAGGCATCAAGCGTTCCCTAGAACCAGCCCTTGTCCTCCCTGAATGTGTCTGGCCCAGTTCAGCGCATTAGCCTCTCTCTTTCTGGGAGGTGCTACCTGGTAAACTGTCATGTCGGAGTCCACCAAAGGAAAGGAAACTTTTGAAAAATGAGTTATTACAAGTCCCTAAGTTCAAACTCCTCAAAAAAAAACTACTGCCTCCATCACTGAAATGTCCTCTCTCCATAACAGCCATTTTGGACCTACAGGGCAGGCCCAGTTGATATAACTGGATATAAACTCAAACTTCACAGAGTTGGTGTCACTCAAACCTTCCTGGTAATTGGGATTTCAGAAAGCATGAGTGATTAATCAGGAGCTGTTAAATCCCTCTCAGTGTGCCCTGCCTGCTGAACTTCAGGCCTCTGGTAAGAGCCTTGAGCTCAGAGCAGCATGGGGCTCACGTCTCCCGGGGAGGAAAATGGGAGGCCCTGGAGAAGTCTCCAGCCTGTGCTGCCCCTTCCCCAGGTTTTAGCTCAGAAGGTGAGAGGGTTCTGAAGAGCTTCCTGATAGGCCATTGATTTCCCACTGCAGTTGTTCATTGAGAAGTGTTTTTGCAGTGTCTGGAATGGTGATGTAGGGGTGTGATGGTGCTGAATAAGATAACTTCTTGGCAATGGAGTTTTTTTCTTCCACAGTGTGTATGTGGAATTAACTGAACTAGCTGACATTACCTAGAGTAAAATATAACATCTTCATTCCTCAAGAAGAGTCAACTAATATGCTCACTTACTCATTGTACGCTTACCAAGGGTCAGGCATTGAGATACATTGAAGAGCAAACATACAACTCTCTGCCCCTCCCCAGCTTGTTGGGGTTCTCCTTGAGGTTGATAAACCATCTCAAAAGAGCTTAAGGAAGGATGGTAGTTAAAGGCGAGTTTTCGTTCAGGGTGCTGACCTATACCGAAAGTAATCCTGTGACAGCCTCACCAACACCACAATCAAATAGTATAAAAGTTACCTAGTGCCTTTGTTTCCCCTGATAAGAGGAACAGTTCCCCGGGAATGCATTGATTTCATATAGACAACCACTTGAGAAGCCTTCAGGATAGTGGATGAAGGGTACACCTAGGGTAGTCTTAGGCCAAAGACGCCCCTGATAACAAAATAGTAGTTCTTTGTCATCTCTCAGGCAGTCCAGAGAAGCAAGCAGACAGAATGGCTGTAGATAGCCTTCCCAGAATGTTCCAGAAGCTCCTTCCTTAAGCATATGAGAATTCAGTAGGGAGGCCTCAAGGTTCTGCCCTCTCTCATAGCTTTCTCAGCAACCTGTTAGCAAACCCACTTTTCTTGCCTTTGTGAACAAATGTGACAGATGAGTATTTTTGTAGGTTGAAACTGTAATTGCTAAAATTGTGGAATGTGGTAGTTTGTGCCAAATATTTAACAAATCGCATTATCATAGTTTTGCCATACTTGAGAAAATTATAATTTATATATGCATATATATAATACATACATGAAACATCAGTTTGCAAATTATATCACTTATTCTATTAACTATGTAAGTCAATTGAGATAATTACTATACTTTTGCCTTTCTTTATAAAGGGTTTGCTGAGCTAGGCAAAGTGGTACATGCCTATAATCCCAGCATTCAGAAGACTAAGGCAGAAGGATAGCTGCCAGTTCAAGGCTAGCCTGGGCTACATTGTGAGGGCCAGGCCAGCCTGAAATGCACAGACCCTGCCTCCAAAAAATAAAAAATTAAAATTAAAATTAAAAAATAAAAATTAAAAAATAAAAAGAAAGGTTTTCTAGAGTAGTATTGATTTATTATCTGGAATCTTTTTCTCTTAAAACCTAAGCCTAATGTGGACCTTTTCCATCTGAGTTCTCAGGTTTTTGTACTTTTAAATTTGGATGTACTAAATGAATTTCAGACAAATAGAAAATACAGTTTTGTTTTTTAATCAGCTGCTTTCGTCATAGTTGTATGTTTTCCTATAGCATATGTATATGGGCCAAAATTATTGAAATTCTCAGAATTTTCAGAATAAGCTTGTTTTAAGTGACACTGGATGCTGTTCTGAGTAAAACATCCTTCACCTTCTTTTGACACTTAAATTGAAAAGCCGTCATAGGCATTATGGTCGTTACTTTAAAAATTCATGATTGCGCTCGCTTCAGCAGCACATATGCTAAAATTGGAACGATACAGAGAAGATTAGCAGGGCCCCTGTGCAAGGATGAGACACGCATATTCATGAAGTGTTCCATATTTTTAAGGAAGGTTTGTGCCAGTATTGATTGGAGGATTTTTTTATGCCCATGTCTTGTACTCTGAGTAACTACTTTGATGATGACAATATGCAATATATTAACTATTGTTATTCTATTATTTTGTTAGGAAATTCTGTTGTACCTTTTTTCAATTAAAAAGGAAAAAGATCTTGTGATTGCTGTGCATGATGGCATGTATCTGTAACCCCAGGTACTCAGGCTGAAGAAGCAGGAAGATCCAAGTTTGAAGCCAGCCAGGGATGTAGCTAAATGTAGATAGAATACTTGCATAGCATGTGTAAGGCCCTGGGTCTACTTTCCAGTACCACAAAGAAAAATGCTTGAATTCCTAGCATCTCATGTATTAATATGTATTAAATTTGACACAGCAAGTCTATAGAAATAATAGGAGACAATTTATCATTAGTTACTTTAAACTTAATAGGAGAGCCAGGCGTGGTGGTGCACGCCTGTACCCTGTAATCCCAGCACTTGGGAGTCTGAGGCAGGAGGATCGTTGCAACTTTGAGACTTAGCCTGGGCCACAAAGTGAGCTCAATGCCAGCCTGAGCTGCAAAGTCAGACCCTGTCTCAAAAAGACAAAAAACAAAAACACTTCGTAGGAGTATTTTTAATATTTGTAATACAATGATGATCTAAAATGGAAACCACTAGTTAACCTGTAGTTATTTAAATGTGATTTTAAATTAAATATACTGTAATTAAGCATTTAATCCTCACTAACATTAGCCAAATATAATTCTAGTGGCTACCATATTGAACAGGACAGATACAGAGCCTTTTTATCATCATAGAAAGTTCTCTGACAGTGATATTCTAGATACCTGAGGAATTTGATCTTTGTTTTTCTTTCTAGGAAGCGAGACATCATGCAGAATATTGTACAGATTTTGGAGTCAGTACAGTTGAAATGGGAGCTGTTTCAGAGCTGGACAGATTTTTCAAGACTCCATCTTTCTAATAAACTGGCCATTTTTGGAATTGGTTATAATACACGTTGGAAAGAGGATATCCGTTACCATTATGCTGAGATCAGCTCGCAGGTACCCCTCGGCAAGCGACTTCGGGAGTACTTCAACTCTGAGAAGCCTGAAGGTCGGATCATTATGACACGAGTGCAGAAAATGAACTGGAAAAATGTTTACTACAAATTTTTAGAGATCACTATTAGTGAAGCTCGGTGCCTGGAATTACACATGGAAATTGACTGGATACCCATTGCCCACTCCAAACCAACTGGTGGGAATGTTGTTCAGTATTTATTGCCCGGAGGCATTCCCAAAAGCCCGGGCCTGTATGCCATTGGCTATGAAGAATGTATCGAGAGGCCCCTCTCACCCCACATGGAGCGACATTCTGTGGACCCAGGAAAAGAGGGCAGGGTTGACCTGGAAACCCTGTCAGCACAAGCTTCATTACAGGTGGAAATAGAACCCACCCGAATTATCTATTGCTACCTCGGAATTGCTGAGGTCAGGACTCTGCAGCAGTGCTTGTTTCTACATTTCCAAGCAAATACCAAAACCTTCAGCAAAGATTGGGTTGGTATAAATGGGTTTTTGTCTCAGAACTGTATTGTGGATCCTGGAGTTTCCCCCAAATCCATCTATATCAAATTTGTAGAAGTAGAGAGGGATTTTCTTTCTGCTGGCTCTTTAGTTGAGTGCCTGGAAAAAGCCATTGGATACCCCTTAAAGTTTAACAACTGAACATCATCCTTCCTAAGGGTTTGGGCTCTTACCTCCCTCTCTCACTGTCCAGTACCCAGACCCTTCCTCATTCAAATGCTGCCGTCAGATGCTTCACGGAGACTCTCCAGAGTTGGGCCAGTACAACCTCTAAACAATCAGAGTAGACTATGGGCCGAAAGAACAGACTTCACCAGAAAATGCTCATTTTGAGCAAGCAAGATATATAACAAACTTGCATGGTGGGTCAGTTGTTTCTTTTTTAAAAACAATTTTTAAATGGATTTTAGTGTCCTAATATAAACAAATGTAGGTACATTCCATATTGGACAAAACTTATACTTTGAGTTTCATATGAAATTGAAAAATTGTATTTTTTTCACAACATTTCATTTTTACACATCTCTATGTCTATATAAGTATTATTTACAATGCTGAATAAAATAAGCAATAGATAACGACAAGTTAAATCTTGAGTCACAGTAAATAAGACTGTTTTTCAATATCACCTTTAGCTACTATTGTATATAATTTAGAGTTTCATTTTTTCACCAACCAAGTGTTTTGCTATTTCCAGTCAGTGTTGCCTGCAAAGATCTTTGTTTCTGTGATGTACCAACTTTATGGTTGTGTTGCCATTTAAACTTTTTATAAAAGAAAAATTAAAGTAATTCCTGGCCTCTTGGCGTGCTAGTTGAGCTTTTTGTAGGAAGAATTCTGGCAGTGGGGACTATGTTCTGGCTTCCCTGCTATGACAGACAGAAGAAACAGCAGGATCCCTCCATTTTCTCTCTACTCCCTTGTGGCCGGTGCCATTTTTTCTTGTCAGAGTACCAAAGGTCATTGACTCTCATTTTATATTTCTTTTTTAAAAATGACGAAGCTATTCCTTCCAGCCATAGGAACATAAATTTATTTCCTTTTATTCCTTATTTTTAGATCCAGTAATTGGGCTAAGAGTACAAGTGGGAAATTATTGTCATTTTGTGTCTAAAAAAAGGAAAGAGAATGTTCATTTCAGAAAATAATTTAAAAAGTGATCCATAGGAAAGGAAATTAGAAGGTATCAGTACACTAGAAAGGTAACTATTATGTTTAGATCTTTCAGAACTTTTAATGGGTCAGCACTCTACTTAGAGAATCAGACTTGGGTAAGAACAGTGCACTGGTGTACAGACAAGGACCTCTGGTTTCATGGCAGGAACTTGTTAGAAGTTATCTATCTGTAACGATTTCTCAACATCTCTCAGTTGCTCTACTCTAAGTGGGCTCCAGATCCAGGTAAGAGCTGTAATCCTTCTCCGTACTATTGGAGGTAAGGTAAAACTGCATAGTGTTAAAAAAAGTTTTTACCCATAATCTGAATGGTCTCAAACCAGTGATTCTCACATATTTATATCTCTTGGCCTCTTGATGTTTATTTTTCTAATGACTAGAGAACTTGCAATCAATAGGATGGCTTTGATTTATGTTATTTGAGTCTGGGCTTAAAGAGTTGGCAATTTCCTGATGTAAGCTGCTAAAAATAGGTGCCAGTTCTGGGAGAATATAAATATCCGGAGAGTGTGTGATTGTAGCACCTGTTTCCCTTGGGCACAACTTGTAGACAGTAGCCTTAGGGAGCTTCTGAATTTGCTCTTTGAGATCTGGGATTATGTCCCAAAGGCTGAGGTACATTGACCATCCTGTACCCATAATCTCATATTATTCAAGCTAAGTGCTGTAGGAAAAAACATTATTAGGAGTACTACATAGCATCCCTTAGACTTTGCTGCTGGCCAGTCGCAAAGCTGCATTAATAGTTGATGCATTTTTTTGTCCTCCACCCCACTTCCTGTTGCTGCTATTTACTTAGCTGGAGTAGAACATTTTGGGAACATCTAGTGAGGATGTTTGAGGCCTCTCTAACATTATTGAGAGTGGGGCATTGCTAGACTTCTGTGGCCAACATGAAGAAGACAGCAGATGTCCAGATCCAGTATGAGATTTTACCATTGGCTTGACATGATTTGGATCAGTGGGAGGAAGAGACAAAAAAGCTGAGTACTGGGAGTTGGAGGCTTGTAGAAAAAGCTTGCTGATACTGTGTCCAATCACTTTGGATCAGAACAGCCTAGAAAAGACAGAAGGTTGTCAGGTAACTGTAAGAATTGCTAAAAACAAGAAATGGACTTTGAAGACCGTCTTGGTTACTTTTCTCTCCTGACATCCAACATTAAGGAAAGGTTTATTTAGCTTACAGTAGTTTGTGGAGATTTCAGTCTAATCAGCTGGCTCCAAGGCAGGGTGGCCTGACACAGGGGCAACCATTCAAGGTGACAGAAGACAGCAAAAGCAGCAAGAGCAAAAGGGGGAACAAGCCTCTCTTCCTCCCTTACACTGTAAACAGGCTACCCCCCCCACCCAGAGGGGGTGTAGCACTCACACTGTCTCCCTGCCCTCTTGCACAGGAGGAAGGTGTTTACAAAGTGAGGCCCTTGGTCCCCTGCTGGGTAGCATAATTAAACTTCTAAACTTCTCATTTTGACATAATGTATCAACCATTACAATCTGCCCCTTGTCAACTTTGCAACCAGACACATTGCTTTAACCTGGTTTCTAGATACAAAGACATGCTTATTCTTAACATTTCACAACGATGAGCATTGTAGCATAGCTTTAACAATCCTAAAGAACCAGTATTAAGTCTCATTATATTACATTACAACCATAATATTCTGGCCCTGGATCCCCAAAGACTCAAACACATCCCTTTATGCAAAAGGTATTTAGTCCATCTATAAGAGTTGCTAACATCCTAACAGTTTGAGCATTACTGAGAAGTCCCAAGTCCCAAGTCTCCTCTGAGATGTAAGGCAAACCCTTAGCTGCAAGCCCCTGTACAAATAAAAACAAAATCAAATGTTTCCAGCATTCAGTGGCACAAGTTACGAATAGGAATACAAAGGACTACGATGAAAGCAAATCCAAAATCCAACAGGGGAAAGTTGTGTAGTTCCCTGTGCAACATCTGAGGCAATCTGTGGCACATTGTGAGCTCCAGAGGGCTTGAGTGACGCCACTCTAGCTCCCATGGCTTTTCAGGCCTGCTTTGCTCCCTCCCTGTAGCTTTCCTTAGATGATCCATGTTCCTAGTGTTCCCCAAATTCTGAGGTATCCATTGCACCTTTGGCTTCATCCTCATAGTGTCACACATCGCCCTCTCAAGGGCACACTGCCTGGCCTCCCAGGCCTGAAATTGGGGTCGAAACCTTCTTACCCCCACAACTCCTGCATTCACCATGCACCTAGAACCAGCATCACACAGATGATGCCAAGGTCCACTGCCAGCTGGAGCAGTCACCAGGCTTTCCTCTCTTTTAACCGTAGGGGTCTGGTACTTGGATTGTTGAGCACTCTGAATCCAGTTCTGAGGAATTCCGGTGTTCTATGCCACCACCATTCTGGAACATGGCTTTCTCCTCAAAGCGGTTTTTCACTTTCGTAGTTTTGAGACTGTGATGGATATGGAGACTTGCTTTTTGTGATGCCCTCAGGCTGTCTTTTATATTCTGTTGTTTCTCAGCAATCCAGATCTCTGTTCTTTGTAGTCCACAGCTTACTGGAGCTTCTTTTGTAACCAGACTCACAACATTTTAAATCATCCTGCTGGACTCTGCTCTTGATTCTCAACATAAATCTGTCCAGAAGTACCCATGCTACTGCTTCAACATTTGACTGCCTTGAAATTTCTTCTGCCAGATTAATTAGTCTGCTGCCATTAATCTCAAAGTCTGTGGACATAAGCAAAATACAAAGTTTCTGTCAAGCCATAACACATTGTCTGGACTTCAGCAGCTAGTGCAGACCTTCTTCAACAGCAACCTCCCAAGCCTGGTCTTTCTGGCACTATTTCTGTCAGCTTTCTGGTCTTCTGAGCTCTGGTCAGAATCTCTTAAAGAACAGCCTACAGCATTCCAACTCTACTTTTTGAGCCAGCATCTCCAGACTCCCCCCAGACTCTTCCGACAAGCCCTTGCCAAAGGCTCTTGAACCACATGGTCATGTATAGCCACAGCAATGATCCTACTCTCTGGTACCAAATTTTGTCTTAGTTTTCTCTCGTTGCTGGGACAAAATACCTGACACCCACAGTTAAAGAAGGAAAAGTGTATTAAGCACACAGGATGTTTCAGTCTGTAATAGCTGACTCCAAGGGAGGGTGGCATGGTAGAGGGGCAACAATTCAAGGTGGTAGAAGACAGCAAGAGCACAAAAGAGGGAGCAAGCAGCCTCTTCCTCCATTAGTTGTAAGCATAGTTAAACTCAATTTGATACAATGTATCAACCATTACAAAGACCTTAAATGAGCCTAATAACTGATTTAATGTAGAGGACTGAGACACCCAAAAACCACAAATTAAAGGTGGATTATTCAGCTTTCGGTCGTATGTTTCAGTCTGTAGTCTGGTGTCTCTAAGGTAGAAGAGGCATGAAAAAGATTTGCTTGTGGCGTGGCAGACCAGAAGCAGAGAGGGAAATACAGTATATCATTCCAGGCCATGCCTCTAGTGATTGCCCCCACCCACTCAATCATGGTTCACCTCCCAGTACCACATTGAGCTATAAACACACCAGTGAACTGAGCCATTGATGCGTATTATGCATCCATGATCCAGTCACCTCCCAAAACCCATTATGCAGAATGTGTTTAGTCCGTCTCTTAAGAGTTGCTGAAGTCCTAACGCTTTTCAGCATTGCTGAAAAGCCCCGAGTCAGAAGTCCCAGATTTAAGGTAATCTTATCTATGAATCCTTGAAAAAATGAAAAGAAAGTTAAGCACTCCCAACGTAACAGTGGCACAGGATAAACAATCCCATCTAAAAGGGAGAAGGATAGAAAACAATGGGATTAGAGTAATCCGGAAACCCAGGGGCACACATTAAATCATGTAGTTCCACGACCAGCCCCCAGGGGCAATCTGGCGAGATGTGAACTCTGAAGGGCTTGGGTGGTCCCACCCAATGGCTGCCAGTTGTAGTCCTCCTGGCTTCACTCTGAGTCTGGCTTTGCTCACTGCCTGCAACTTTCCTCAGAGGATCTGTGTAACTGGCTTCTCCAACCTTTTGGGGTCTCTACTGCACTTTGGCTTCACACAGCTTCACACACTGCCCTCTCAGGTACACTGCCTGACCTCCCAGGCCTTCTGAAAGCTGGGTTGAAGCCTCCCTGACCCTGTAACTCTTAGATTCTGCGTATGCCTAAAACCAGCTCCATGTAGGTAATGCTAAGGTCTGCTGCTAGCTAGGGCATGGCTGAACCCTTTTGTATCTTGCTCGTGATTGTACAGGCCTCTGAGTACCTGGATGGCTGAGCACAGTGAACTAAGTCCCAGTACTCAATTCCCATTCCTTGGCTGCTGCCATTCTGGAGTATGGTGTCCTGTACACTCAAAGCAGTTTTACCTTTGCAATTCTGAGCCTACAAAGAGCGGAGCCTCATCCCTCAAGGCATTTTTCCTGTTGTCCTGTTCCAAAATAACTTAAAAAGTACTTTAAGGACTTTTTTTTTTGAGATGGACTTCCGTGTAGTCCAGGCTGGCCTCGAACTTGTGGAGATCCTCCTGCCTCAGCTTTGCAAGTGCTGGGATTACAGGCATGTGCTACCATACTAAGCAGATCTCTTTAATGCTAATCTTTTCAGCGCCCAAGTTCTTTTCTATCTTTGCAGGCCCTAACTTTATTAGACTTCTTTCTGACCAAACTAAAAACTTTTAAAATCTTTCTGCTGGGCTATTTGTTCTTGATTCACAATCTGCTAAAAGTCCCCCAAAGTACCCAAGCCATAGTCTGAATGGCTGCCTTGAAGTTTCCTCCACCAGATTAACTAGTTCACCACCCTTAATTTCAGTCTCCCCCAAAGTCTCAGGACGTAAGTACAGTGCAGACAAATTTTCAGCTAGAGCATGACACACACGACCTGGAGTGCAACTGTCAATGGAGTCCTTCCTGACCAAAACCTCGTGAACCTGGTTTTTTCTGGCTGCATTGCTATCAGCATTCTGGTCTTCAGAGCTCTGACCAGAATATCCCATGAAGCCCAGCTCCCGGTATTCTAGGGCTGCTTCTCCAAACCAGGCTAAACTCCCCCAAGCCAGTTCTACATGGTCAGGTGGCTTCATGGCAGTGACTCTGCTGCTCTGGCAGCGCAGTCTGTCTCATCGCTGAGACACAATATCCAACACCTGAAAATTGAAGGAGAGGTTTATTTTAGCTCATATTTGGTAGAGGTCTCAGTCCATAGTCAGCTGACTTCAAGCAAGGGTGGCACAGCAGACAAACAGAGAGATCAAGGGAGGTCCAGTATACCACTTTAAGCCAGGCCCCCCCCCCCAGTGACTACTACCACCTCCCAGTCCTGCTTCACCTCCCAGTATCACATTTAGCTATAAACACCAGTGAGCTGATCCATTATGCATCGGTGATCCAGTCACCTCCCAAAAGCCTCACCTGAGGCTTTAAGGTTATAATCCATAACAATGTTCAAATTTAAGAAGCAGTGGGAGGAAATTTTTTTTTGGTGATCTGAGGAGAAGTATGATTGAAAGAAACATGAGTTGAACTTAGTTCTTGCACACATGTTTATGTAAGCAGTCCCAAGTCATGCAAGGGTGATATGTGCCAGCATTCTTTTTACCCCAGGGTAGAGAGCAGTGTTCACCCTTAAATGCATCCTGGCACAGACCTGAGGAGGATAATGAAGACATTCTGTCCACTCCCACCACTCCATTTGCTCAGGCTCTGAAAAGAATATTCTACAATTGGGGTAAAAGTCCTGAAGAGACTGCTGGTGTTTCACATGGAAACTCACTGTTCACAGATCCTTGCTTCCCTTCCCATGTAGCAGGTTGAGATCGGAATTCTGAAGGGAAAGTTAGTCACAGGGAGTGAATGTTGAACCCATATTTTATGTAAGCACTTAATAGGGGTTAAGAACATTTGTGTGACCAGATGCTGCTACACTCCAGGGTGACTGGGTTTGGCACTGCCTTTCTTGGAAGGTGTTACTTATCTGGGGTGACTTAACCCTTGTCTTGAAACTACAGAAGGGCATTTACAGGAAGTCCTTTGAAAATGCAGAATAAAAGCAAGAAAAAAATGTACAACAGAAAAGAAACAGCTTTCCCCCTCCCTAATCTGTGTGTGTGTGTGTGTGTGTGTGTGTGTGTGTGTGTGTGTGTGTGTGGTGTCAGGAATTGAACTCGGGACCCTACACTTGCCAGGCAGGCTCTTAATGCCACTAAGCTATATCCCTGGACCCCCCTTGCTAATCTCGACAGTCCAAAGTTTCGTAGGTTACCGCAGAAGGATAGGAGTCTGGGAGTTACCCCTGTTGCCCCTGCAGCCACTTAGCTGCCTAGTATTAGATTCCAGGGATGGCATGAGCAGTCTGGTGTTTGCACAGGCATTTCTCAGAGCCACTGCATGGCAAGTATTTGAAGAGGAGCCAGACAGGTCATACTAGGAAAGAGCAATTGAGAAGCTGAGAGCGCCTATTGTCCACCATGCAGAAAGAAAAAAAAAAAAAGCACAAGGGGCATTTTCAGTGTCAAAATACCACTACTGCATAAATGGAGTATAGAGAACCCAGGAGGCCTGGCTTTCATTCACAGACAACTCTGTTCCCCTGGAGTGAGCAGGCAGTGCCAAGAGTTTATGCTTATGCTTTCTGTTTTACGTGACCTTTGCTCCGTGGCTAAGCTTCAAACCTAGGCTTGAAGCTTGATGCTGGTGATGCTGGTGCTGCTTCTGGTGCTGCAGCAGCAGGAGCGCTGTTGGGTGGAAAGGGAAAGTAGGCGCGTGCCCTTGGGTGAGGGCGGCCCGGCCGGCAGAGGGCGCAGAGGGCGCCTTTTGACCAAATGACAGGGGATGAAGGGGGGCGGTTAAATTAAATTCACAGCGAATAACATCCAGTCCTGGGAATTAAAGGATCAGAGCGGGCTTGAGCTGCTCACTGCGGGGATAGGAGGCAGTAAAGATCCCGGGGACAAAAAAGAAACGGAATTTTCGTTCTGTGTACCTTCCCGCAGCCTCTGCTCCTCCCCGGTCAGTTCAAGGCCTTTTGCAGTTTGTTCAAGGATGAGGAGCTGGGAACAGACTTGTTGCCTCGGTTTCCAGCCCAGCTCTTGGGACGGCAGCCAGTCTTCCTAGCTCGGGACCTAAGTAACCCTCGGGTCTGGGTCTTACGGAGTTTATGAAAACCCGCAGTGAGCCTCTGTCTTCCCTGCCCGCGGGAGAAGACAGTCCCCGTGACCCCGCGCGGCTCTGTCCCGGGCCGCCTCCAGAGGAGCCCGGGCGAGGGACTGCGTTAGATCACGCAGCCGCTGGGGCGCGCACTGGCTCCTTCCCAGCTGCGCTCCCACACTGCAGACTCCGTGCCCTGAGACAGCTCCGCTCCCGCGCCTTCAGGAGGCCGCCCTGGTTACTCTAAGGACGCAGGACTCCCAAGCTTGGAGCGGGTTATTACTGGGGGATCCTAAACGCTTTTACAATGTCCGGGATGCGGATGCTCCCGGATTTCAGTCGCACCCCCAGACGCCCTTCCTAGTACCCTCCCCTACCGGCGGGGTACGTGGGTGATGGTTCAGGGCCCTCCTTGCCTTCCTGCCCCCGGCCGGCTCCTGGGGCACCTCGACTTGTCCAACTCTAGCCTGCAGCTTGAGGGGAGAGGCGGTGGGATCCAGTCTGCCATGGCTGGAAGATCCCGATCCCCAGCCCCACCCCGCGGCGTCTCTGCTCGCCCAGCCTGGGAGCGGTCGACCTCTCCGCCCCTTGGAAAGTCCCGCCCCTTGTCGCCGGTCCCCACCCCACCACCCGCACACACCCGCGGACTCCGGCTGGAGCCGCCCTTGGTGACGGTCAGGGGCCTGGCTCCAGTGCGTGATCTGCCTGTCGCGCAGCCTCCGCACCTGTCGGACGGTGCGTCCCGGAGCTAGAGCCCTGACTCGGTTCTGCCCAGGGAGGGTCATGATTTCACTGCCTGAACCCCCTGCCACCAGCTGGCCGCTGTTTTTGTTCCTGGGGCTCAGTATTCTCGGTGAGTCAAACCCGGGACCTAGAAGGGTCTTGGGATGCAGGAGGGATGAACGTTGGCTCTGAGGGGGACTTCGGGCACTGATAAGAAACTGGTTTGGACGTGACTCCTGCTTCGCACTCTTGCGACCCCTTCCTCCTGGCATCACTGGCTGGTGCTGATTTGTCTCCGCACTGTAGCCGGAACGCCTCCCATTTTGCGGGAGTAAGAGCATCTCCAGGCACGACCCCGATAACTGTGGGCTGAGAGACAGGAATCATTCCCCACTCCACTGCTTCCCCCCACTCCTCAGGGCATCTCCGGGCGAGACTCAGCTACCTCTGGTGTAGGTGACCGGAACCATCCCCCCCCCGGCCCCCGCACCCCTACTCAGCAGAGCTGGATGAGCTGAGGCGATAGACGAGACACTGACTAAAGAGCTTAAGGACTTAACTCCAGTCCCGTCTGTGCCCGACCCCACACACAAGCTGATGCCAAGATCCCAGGAGAATGCCCCGGCCCTCCGCCTTGACACACGGACTTCACGTCAGTTCCCCAGCCCGGTTCCTCCCTCTTGCCCCCTCCTGCTTCCTGCCCTGGAAATAATGGGAGGTGTCCCCAATGCATGACCGGGAGGTCGTTTGGACACAGGAAATGGGGGAAGGGTTCAAAGCGGAGAGGAACAGAGTTGTGACACCCCTCCTTCCCTTCCAGGTCCACCACCCTGACTCAAAGGGGACAAGGGAAATAGGGAAGAGGGGATACAGGCAGAAGAAAGGGACCTCCGAGCAAGTGCTTAGTTAATGTTGAAAGCCTCAGGGGGCACCTAGCTTCACTGGGAGCTGAGGTGGCCCAGCACAATACCCGGGGCGGGGGGGGGGGGAAGGACCCCATAAGAACAAAGCCCATCCTAAGCTATTCCCTTGCTGCCTTCCAGGCTGTTTCTCTGCTCCCTTTCAGGGGCTCCAGTCTAAGTTTGGGGACCTCAGCTTTAACTCACTTTTTCTCAGCTTGGAGGAAGATAGGTTAAGTGGGGGCAGGAAGGAGGGCCTACAGAGTGAAATTCAGCCAAAATGGTGGTATCTACCAGCTCCCGTCCATGTCTGCTTTGGTCTGGTCTGGGGGGCATGAAGTACTAGGAGTCTCAAACAAATGGGTCTCGCGAGAAGACCTCCAGCCACGCCAGAACCTGAACAGCTTGGCCCTCTCCAGATTTGATAGACCCGGTCCCGGATCCCTCCGCTTCTCACCACTGCTTCCTCAACTTCACCCTCAACTGCTTCCCCTCTGCACTCTATCCCAGCTCTGCTCCACCTCTCCCGGAGGGTGGGTCTCCAAGCAAGGAGAAAAATCCATGCTTGAGGTCTGGGTATCACCTGCTGCTCATTCCCAGCCCCAGCTGCAGCGCTTGCTTACTGGAGGTCCAGACTTACTGTTCCCACCGGCTGTCTCGGGGGTTACCCAGCTGCTGTGCTGCCCGGAGCTGGACTGTTATCCACCCACATGGAGCAGGCACCCGGCTCTGCTAGGCCTGCATGCTCATCCTGACTCCTCAAGGCCCTTCTGCTCTGCCCAGGCCGCTCAGCCTCATGCCCCTGGGGCGTGAGAAGCCTGCAGGGGGAGTTTCTCAGAGAAGAGGGAGACTAAAAATAGTAGCCCTGGGGAGCAGGCCCGGTATGGCCTTTCCCTGTTCTTCACTCTGGTCTCCGTGAGCCAGATGGTCACTTTCTGGGGCCCCTGCGTCCTTTGGTGGGACCCACCTCCCCTCTGGGTGGCACCCAAAATGCTGCGTGGGCAAAGTGACGTCCAGTTGGACGTCTGTTCCAGCAGACACCAGGAGCGAGGTTGGGTCAGCCTCCAGCTTTCCTCAGTTCTCTGAGTGAAGGTGGGAAGCACTGTGTCCCTCCTGTGCGCCTTACTGTGTATTTAAACCCCCTTCCGCTACGTTTTGCAAAGCGTAATTTTACATCAGGCCCCGGAGTTAGTCCTTGAGGCTCCCATGGTGGTTGCAGGTAGTTTTCTGGCGAGAACCTTTTCTAGCCTCAAGAGTGAGCAGCAGAGAACCTGGGGAAGAGCCGCCACATCCCGAAGGCTCCTGTGTGTCCCGCGTTAGCAGAATGGCCACCAGCTAGGTCCCCATGGGGCTTTGAGCTCCTTGAGGGCGGATTGTTTTTGGCTGTCGGGCCTCCGGTCCAGCGGCCCCCCTTTCATTGTCTTCTGCCTTATCGGCCGGGCACAAGTTTCCTGCCAGGAAATGAGAAGGGGGTGCTTCGAAGAGTAAGGAATAGGGCGGGAGTTCTGCAGAGACGTCAAGCAGCGGGAAAGCGGTGGGGGTGGCGCGCGTCCTGGACGCACGACTCCCGGCCCTGGAGGCCTTCAGCCCGGCTCTGCGAGGACGGAGAGTCCGCAGCTGCGGCCTGGCCTGCTCACCTCCGGGACAGCGCCCCCTGCCCTAGGAAGTGTAGGGTGCAGGACACGGGTCTACAGCGTCCTCAGACGTGGCTGGGACTGAACCCGCAGTCATTCCCCAAAGGGCTTTCGGCCTCCATTGCCTCCCCGAAGGGCACAAGTTGAGGGTCTCGAGCATTAACCACGCAACCCCACACTGAGTCCACCTCTAGCGCGCTGCGCATCCACAGAGGAAGTGTTCTGGTCCTAAGACGGACGTTGGCCCTGCCTCGCTAGGCTCCACCCGGATCACCTGGACCCCACACGGGCTGTTGAGGACTTTCTGGGTTCCAACTTTTCGCTTTCCCAGGAAGTCCGGGGCACTGCAGCCACAGCGCTAGTCTTGCTGAGCAGCCTCCGGCCTTGTACCCGCTGTTCAGAAAGGGCCCCTACTTTAAAGAGTAACCTAGAGGCTTCCCAGTCCCTTCTGCCCATCCAGTTGAGAACTCTGGATCAAGGAGCTCTTGTGGCCCGGAACATCATCACCGGCCCCCCGGCTCTTGCCCAGGGAAACTGGGGGAGTAGGTGTGCACCGTGGGGTGTAAATCAAACGGAGTAGATCTGCCCTTTCTCCCGTGCTCTTCTCCGCCTAACTAGAAATCTGCACCCTCTGCTGGGTGTTGGGAATATTGCTGGATGTGAATACGTGCGTAGAAATGCGTTCCCCAGCCCGGCTAGAAACCCATGGGCACACGATGGGAGGCAGGAGTCCGGGTCAGCAGCCCCCAGGCACCCTCGATGCCACCAGTGTGTGGACTGGCGAGGTTTGTCCTGGCCCTTTGCACTGCCCTCTTCGGGTGCCCCGTTGGGAACTCACACCTCACTCTGTCTCCAGCGTACCCCTCGAGAGCCCAGGTGAAGCTGCACATGCCTCCTGGCCTTACCAAGCTGCAGGCCGTGGAGGGAAAAGATGTAGTGCTCCCGGCCTGGTACACTCTGGAAGGAGAGCCGCTTTCGGGGGAAGTGCCCCTCCTCATGTGGTTCCAGGAACAGAAAGGGAAGAAGGAGCTGAAGCAGGTAAGGGGAAACTATCCCAGGTACGGGTGAGCACGGAGCCCCGCTGGGATGTAGGGAAAGCTGGCAAGGGTGGGAAGGGGGGCCAGAGAAGGGGGTCCCCAGAAGGAATTTTGGAAACAGGAGTTGTCCCTGCAGTATCTGCGGCAGTCTTCTCATCTTGAAAGCCTTCTCTTTCCCCCGGGTTCCCCTAGAAATCCAGCACACAAAACACCATTGAAGGGGTTGGGGCGGTGGTGTGTGACCACTAGTTCCAGCACTCAGTGAGGCTGATCCCAGAGGACCACAAGCTGGAGCCCAGCCTGGGAATTTAGCAAGACCCTGTCTCTAAGTAAAAACAAATAAACAACTGGGGAGCTTGGTGTGAAAGCCATGGGTTCAATACCCTGGTGTGTGTGAAGAGAGCAAAAACCAAAAGCACTTAAAAGCAGAGACACTGACATTACTGTGGTGGGATTGCGGAACGAGCGAGCCTAGAGCCAGTAACATGCCTTTAAAAGGCTGAACGTTTCACTTTGCTCACATTCTCTGTGCTTTGGATGCCGTCCGGTACAGGTTACTGTCAGGAGTGATTATCCTCTGTCACTTTGCCCCTTTGTACCTGGAAAGGCAAAGGGTA
The DNA here is from genome assembly GCA_004027595.1 of Dinomys branickii. NCBI lineage: Eukaryota > Metazoa > Chordata > Mammalia > Rodentia > Dinomyidae > Dinomys > Dinomys branickii. The sequence goes on along the minus strand of PVLD010012904.1, from coordinate 6,486 downwards.
TCTTCCCCCACATCTCACACCTCTTCCCTTCATGAGCAAGACTCAAGGCTGGTTCACCCGGAAGCGAGGAAGCAGTTTTCAGCACCCCTCCCTTGTATGGATTCCTTCCAATGGCCTGGAAAGTGTGTTTGATAAAGTCATCTGATCTTTTTTTTTTTTTTTTTGGCGGTACTGGGGATCGAACTCAGGACCCTGCGCTTGTTAGGCAGGCGCTTATTCCGTTGAGCTATATCCCCAGCCCCCATCTGATCTTTTTAAAAGGATATTTCTATCTTCTTTTTGTTAAAGATGCCCCTTCCAGTTGTATCAATTTCAAACTCTACAAAACCTAGAGCTATTCTGCCATTTTAAGTTCTTTATGTCCCCCCTTCTTCGATTATGCACCCTTCCAAACACCCCCAGTGGGAGGTAAGTGACAGTCCTTAGGGGAACGATACCCTGGCATAGTAAGGGGTAGTCCAGGAGAGGGTTGAGAACAGGAACTGGTTCAGTCAGAAAAATGGTGTCAGTGAGGGTCACACGAAGAAGGTCAGTTTTGGGGAAAGGGAGTGGGCCATCCTGCGGGCATAGTGCGTCATGGAGTAACAACAGGGAGGTGTCCTGACCCCACCAGGTGTTGGCCTACATCAACGGGTCCGTGTCAAGCAACCCTAGAGTATCCCTGGTCCACTCCATGCCCTCCCGGAATGTGTCCCTGAAGCTGCAGGGCCTCCAGGAAAAAGACTCTGGCTCCTACAGCTGCTCCGTGAATGTGCTAAACAAGGGCCACGACAGCAAAACTGTGGAACTCAGTGTGCTGGGTGAGTGAGAAGCGCACACTTCCGGATCCCTCCCCACCCCACTGGTCAGGGGGGTCTCCCAAGGGGCAAGGCTGGGCGGGACATCAGGGGTGGGGGGCGGGGTCCCTCCTGTCTCACGGTGTGGGTTTTAACCTGTTTTCCTTTCCCCAGTTCCTCCAGCGACTCCATCCTGCAGTCTCCTGGGCGTGCCCCGGGTGGGGGCCGACGTGACCCTGAGCTGCCAGTCCCCGAGGAGTGACCCTTCGGCTCAGTACCAGTGGGAGCGGCTGCCCCCACAGGCCCAGGTTTTCTTTGCACCAGTTTCAGGTGAGGGAGTTGCTGGAAATACTGAGACGGTGGCTGGAGAAGGGGTGGAGGAGTGGTGCTACAGGACTGGGTGGAAGCGGAGGCAGTGCTGGAAAGGGCTGCGGGGGGCGAGAAGAGAGGAGAGGAGGATGGCCGGCCAGCCGCAGGCACTGGGACAGGCGCTTTCGGGTCGCACAGACTGTTACACTGAAGAGGCTCTGGGGCTGGACTGCCTGTATTCAGGTCTAGCTGTGCCACTTACTAACTCTGTAAGGTGGTTTATCAATACCCATGATTGAAACGCACCAGCTAAAAATCTTTTAGAGACAACTGGAAAGTTTTTTCTTTGTTTTGGTATCGGGAATTGAACTCTGGACCTTGCGCTTTGCCACGCAGGTGCTTATGCCACTGAGCTATATCCCCAGCCACAACTGGAAAATTTTTAATATGAATGGCAAAGTGAGCATGAAGAATTATAATCAATTTCTTAGGTATACCAAAGGTATTGTGGCTATGTGAGATGGTGTTCTTAGTTTTTTAAAGATGCATGCCGAAGCATTCCTTTTAAATGTTAGAGAAAAGAAATAAGTAATCACAAAATGTTAGCAACTTTTGGATCTAGTTGGTATGTGCATAGAGTTTTTATCTTGTGCTTCATTTGATGTGTTGTGCTTGTTTGCTTGCTTTTTTTAGAAGGATTTTTTTGGGGGTGGGGTCCTAGAAATTGGACCCAGGACCTTGCACATGGCTAAGAATGTACTCTACCCCCCCCAGCCTCATTTGACCATTCTGATAATAAAATCCTGTTCTTTTTTGAATAGAAATTTAAGTGGAGAGGGGCATCGAGCTAGCTGTAACTGGAAACAGTCTGTGATACCCTTCCCCTCCCACAGGGAACAAAGAAGTGGTGACTCCCAGAGTGAAATTGCACATTCCAGAAGAAGGGAAGGATTTTTTTTTCCCCAACAAGGGAAAGAAGGTCCCTGGACTGATGGCTAAATTGTATCCACAGATAACATCCGTGGGTCTTTAAAGCTCACCAACCTTTCCGCTTCCATGTCTGGTGTCTATGTCTGCACGGCCCGCAATGTGGTGGGCAGTGCCCACTGCAATGTGACCCTGAATGTGATCACAGGTTAGTGAGGGGTAAGTGTGGTCCCCCAGAAGAGTGCTCAGTGGTGGGCGTGGCTTTGCAGGTTTTAAAGGTTTTCATTGTACCCGACTAGAAAGCTTGCCCTGATCAAAGGTTTGTGCAAGTGTTTGGTCAGTGGCTGGCAGTTTTCTGCTTGACAGCCTCCCATCCTAGCAGAGGAGGGAAAACGTGGGCAGACAGTGACAGTGGGGAAGTGGGATTGGAGAAGAGCAGAGAATAGCTGGGTGCCCTCTCCGACAACAAGGTTTTCCTAGGGTCAAGAGCTGCAATGATTGCTGGAGCAGTTGTGGGCACTCTGGTCGGATTGATGCTGCTGATCGGGCTGGTCCTCTTGTACGAACGCCAGCGCCGGGGCAAGGTCCTAGAGGATGGACCCAGTGATATCAAGTAGGAGTCTCTGCTGCGACGGGGGCTGTCCTAACCCCCTCGCAGCGCCTGGGAATTCACGCGGCTCCCATCTAACAGAGGGGCGGGCAGTAATCAGAATAGAATCTTATGGGTAGATTTTAAGGGAAGGGAAGACAAGGGCTGAAGTGTGTGGGGGAGGCGGGGAGTGAGACAAAGCAGGCAGAAGCTCGCTCGCCTTTTCCCTTCTTCTGACCTCTTGTTACTTCTTTGGTGACTAGGGAGGATGCCGCTGCTCCGAGGACCCTGACCTGGTCCAAGGGCTCGGACACACTCTCCAAGAATGGAACTCTTTCCTCTGTTACCTCAGCGCGAGCCCTCCGGCTGTCGCACGCCCCTCCCAAGCCTGGCACACTGACCCCTGTGCCTGTGCCTAGTGTCTCCGCTCAAGCCCTCCCCTCACCAAGACTGCCCAAGACAGATGGGACCGACCCTCAGCCCGTGACCCTCAACCCCGGTGGGATTTCTCACTCAGCCCTGAGACGCATGGGTGCAGTAAATGTGATGCTACCTCCCCACACTCAGGATGGGTCTCTGGTGTGATGCTCGGGCACTCACCATCTAGTGTCTTGCCTTCCTGTAAGGGTCAGCCCTAGAGCACAGACCTGAGCCCCGGGAGGGCAGCCATACTCCAGTCCTCCCGTCTTTTGACCTCACCTCTCTTCACTCGGGAAACTGGACATGAGTAACCAGTAACCCAAATGTCCATGAGGTCACAGGAGAAGAGGAGTCGAACCTGGGTTTGATGGGGGAGGAGGGCTTCACTCCTCCTTATGAAGCCAGCTGAATCCTGCTGAGATAGCCTGATCTCCAAGGGCCCTAGAGAAGGCTGCCAACCTAGGAGCTCCCCAGCCTTCTAGGATCCGTACCCCACCCCTATCCAATGCCGTCCTTTGCTGCCACTCCAGCTCCTTGCATTAATGTCCTGCTGGCCTGGTTGGATTTGTTGGGGCAGAGGATAGGACAGGCATTTTTAAAACTAACTCCAAAATGTCTTTTTGTTTCTATTTTGTGAATTTCAATAAAGATACACTGTGTTTGTATGGAATAAGAATCAAATACCCCTTTCCAACTGAGATTTCTTAGAAGTTGAGCTTCAGGAAGATGTCAGGTGAGCCCTACTCACGCTGTGCACCCAGGGGAGCTTTTCCTCAGTGCTCAGACCTTGCTGGCTCAGGATAGCTCTTCTGGGGGTCCTTAAAAAGATTATCTGTTGACCTGTGGAAAGGGGAGGTACCATGAGCCTGAGGCTAAAAGCCCAGCCTGAACAAAGAGCAAAGACAGGAAGCTGGCTGCTCGCTTGCTGCCAGAGCTTTGGTACAGAGCAAACTCCTGCTGGTGTTAATGAACTTCATCTCCTCTTCCTCTCCAGGGCAGGTGAGAGGAGACTTAACAAACACAGCTTCTTTCCACTGTGCCGCAATCCCTCTTGGTACCTGGGGAAAGTTGGGCAGAGGGTGTGCTGTAGGGTTATGACAACACCACCGTGTCCTCTCCTGCTGAGGCTGGGTGGTCTCTAGGTCTCAGGTTGTCTACCCGTCGGGTGGGGTACCTCTGGGAACAGGGAGTTGGTATCATCTCCATGGAGACTTCTATCCCAGCACGTAGTGAAAGAGAGGCTTGCAGAGGACAGGGATCTCGGCAGGTGCCAGAAAGTCTTTTGAACCTGAGACAAGATGGGGGTCATTTCCCGCTCTCAGTATCAGAATCTCCTCTTCCTGCCAAGACACCTTCCTTGTGGAGCTCCAGTTCTGGGCCTTTGCGCTCAGTGCGCCCACCCCAAGACCAGCCTTTTGCCCAGGGTCTGGCAGTTGCAGACATTGGGAGAGGGAGGCAGTAAGAAGAAAGCCAGGCCAGAGTGACTCTAGAATTGGGCCTGGAGGAGGGAGGAGCGTTTGCTTACCTGAGAGTGCTGGCCTCTCCCCTTGTTTGCTCTGAGATAGCCAGGCTAGCTCCTGCCCGGCACACGGAGGCTGCCCGGCACACGGAGGCTGCCCTTTGGGCCCTCCCTTTCCTTCCTCAGACCCAGATACCCACACAGACCAACGCACAGGAGCTAGGTGGCCATGGCCTGGCTCCCTGGGCCTTTCCTCTGCGGGACCCTGCTGGGTTTCCTGTGCCTGAGTGGTAAGGAGGGGCGGGGCGGTCTGCGCCAGAGCTGGGGGTAGGGTGGGGAGCCAGCTTCCCTGAGTCCTCAGAATCTGCTCAGTCCTCACCAGTGGGCTGGAACGGCCCTGAGTAGCAGGGACTCAGGAGGTGCCTGTGGGAGGCAAGAAAGGGCTAAGGGTGAGGAAGGGACAATGGAGGCCAGGAGGGCAGAGGGGGAGAGAGGTAGACAATCGTGCTGGGTGAGTTTGGCCTCTTTGTCCAAACAGTATTGTTTCCTTTTCCTGCCAACTCATGCTCATACCTGGCCCAGTCTTGGCCCTTTTACCCACAAAATCTCAGCTGGGCTGTGGGGCCCTCCCTCCGGAACCTCAGGCTTGGAGATGGAGTGATCGGAGGGAAGAGGCAGCAGCGCATTGGGGAGAGAGCTTGCAGCCTCAGGTTTAGGTGCTGCAGTGAGGGTCAGAACCTCCAGTTCACCAGGATTGGGGTCCAGACCACCCTCTTCATCCTCAGCCCCAGGGCTGGCCGTGGAAGTGAAGGTGCCCACTGAGCCACTGAGCATGCCAGTAGGCAAGACTGCCGAGCTGGTCTGCAGCTATAGCACGTCTGTGGGAAGCAACTTCGCCCTGGAGTGGAGCTTTGTGCAGCCTGGGAAGCCCATCTCTGCATCGCATCCCGTGAGCTGAGGGCAACTGTGTGCAGCGGGGTGGGTAGGAGCAGAGGGCTCGGCCAGGATGAGTTGGGTGGGAGTGGGGTGGCATCTGGGGATCAGCCGGGATAAAACAAGTGGGCTCTTCCTAGACCTGTGGGGCTGCAGTCTGTGTGGCCCTGTACCATCCTTTCCTCTCCCACAATTTCTATACCCAAATCCCTCATGTGGGGAAGCCTGAGTTTCAGTCACTAAACCCACTGACACCTAGGCATTGTACTTGCTGTGGTACTGTGTTACCCCTTCACGGTTCAGGATAGATGGTGTCAACCTCCCTTGCTCTTTAAGTGAGCAGACCCATTTGTACTTCCCAGAAGGACTGTAGAGTTGATGTCTGGCTGAAAATGGGACATAGGCGTGTCTTCTGCCTCTTCTCAGATCCTGTACTTCACCAATGGTCACCTGTATCCCACTGGTTCTAAGGCAGAGCGGGCCAGCCTGCTCCAAAATCCACCCACAGGAGGAGTGGCCACCCTGAAACTGGCGGATGTCCGCCCCTCAGACACTGGAACCTATCTCTGTAATGTTAACAACCCACCGGATTTCTACACCAACGGTCTGGGACTAATCAACCTGACTGTGCTGGGTAAGACAGGCTGATGACCCACTAGCCACCCGCTTATGCTGAAAGCGGGCACTGGCCGTGCTAAATCTCACATGTCTTGCTAGCCACCCAAGCACACAACTGCACTGGGGACCTCAAGAAAAAATACTCACTTCCCAAGACTTCTAATCTAGATGGTCACACTCCAGCTCCACAGAATGTCTCCTCCCTTAGGGCCTAAGAGAGAAGCCCTTCCCATATATGGGGATGGAGTCACACCCAGCCAGCTGCACCAGGGAGGAAACTCCCTTCTACAGCTGAATTTGGTTTCTGTCCCTCCCAACCTCAGTGGCAGAGAAGGGAAGTGGCCATTAAAGGAACTAGGCCCCCCATCACTGAGCGACATATTCTGTTCAGAGCCTCATCTCACCCTAAATCAGAGCCTGCTCAGAAGTAGGCAACCAGAAGCTACTACCAAGGC